>MDUD01006153.1:0-10803 GCA_002216565.1 Crithidia mellificae | reverse complement strand
CTTTCTCGTCAGCTCATCCTTTGAATGCTGCACGTGAGGAGCAATGTCGTGCTCTGCTATACCAATTTTGTTCCATACCACCGTCTATGTGTCTGCCTTTTATTTACTCTGCAGACCTAAAATACTGTTTTCCAATCATTTTTTTTTTCGGTTCCGAACTCTCGTAGACTTTCTTTTACTTCTTTGTTGCTTTAAGCTAGAAACACTTACACGCACACAAAAAAAAAGTTAGACAGTCAATAAGTCAAGAGAATTCACCCTCAATATTCGATTAAAGTATTCCTATTGAAAAATCAGAACGGTTGTGTCCGCTTTATTGACTTTGCTCAAAAAATGCTTTTGGGCTGTGACATCCAGTTGTGGATGCGTCGTGCTGTTGATATAATTTACTTGCATCTTCTCCCCTTTTCTCTTCTGCTCATATCATCAATTGTTGCTACCTGACCGTGCCTATTTCATCTGCCCCTTTGCGGTGCACATTCTTAATGAACATAAAGGAACAGACTAACGGTAGTAGTACACGCCTATCACAGCAACAGGGCTGCTGTGGAAAAGATAAAAAGCACCTCAGCACGCGAACTGAAAGCAATCTTGTAAAAAGCGTTGTTTTGCTTTCCACTGCCTTGCACTTCTAGCCGTTTACTACGTTAGTTATTATTATTACTATTGTTGCTTTTTCACTTGATACACCTGCATAAGCTCTCCACTACTTTCCCATCGACAACAACCTTATACAATACAACCTATACAGCCTTCCTGTGACAAAAACCTCTTTATTTTCACGTGTAGAATAACACAGGTCTACTTACTTCTCTTTTCTTCTCTTTTTTTTCGCGCTGTTGTCCTTGCCTTTTTTTTCTATTAGTATTATTATTATTTCATAACTTACGTATAACCAGCTCGTTTTCCTAACCAGGTAGTGGACAACGTAATTGACATCCAGGCATACACACACACAAAAAAAAAACGAACTGCCTACAACTATACAAATTACACAGCTTTTACTCATCTTTTCACTTTCCGCCACCAACCGTGGTTTATCTGCTGGCAAAGAGGGGTTGAATAGCAAAGAAAACAAAAAAAGAGAACACTCTTTCATCTTTGACTATCCGTGTCTCACAAAGCTTCTCTGTTGTCTCCTTTTCTTTCCCTTTTTTCCTTTCTTACCTATAAACTACTTTTTCTTCAATCTCTTTGCAATGGCCGACGACCTTGCGACGCTGCAGCAGTACGGCAGTTTTCAGGATGAGGAGGAGATGCGCCAGGAGGTCGCCGCGCGGGTCGTCGCGAATTCCTCGCGTGCCGCGCTCGAGGACGAGGAGCGACTTGCGCAGGCGTGGCGCAGTCTGGAGAAGGCCGAGCACGCCGTGTCAGAGCTTGAGATGGAGCTGGGCGACGCGCAGTACGCTGCGGCACAAGAAGCAATTGTGTTACCCGGTGCGATGGGCAACCCAAGCACCACAAGCAGCAGCTCCGCCAAGGCAGAGGCGCTGCGCCGCATCTCGGACATTAAGTTTCAGCTCAATGCCGCGCAGGTGGAGCTGAAGCGCGTGGATGCGGCGGTGCGTCAGACGCAAAAGGAGGTGGATCAGCGGCAGGCGGCGCGGCTGGCGGAGGCGCGGCGGAAGGAGCGGGAGCAGGCCGCGGCGGAGCTTCGGACGGCTCCGTCAGCATCAGCCGCAGCAGCAGCAGCGAGTGCGTCCAACCCTGAAAGTAAGAACAACAACAACATTTCCACCAACGCGAGCAATGGAGCAGGTTCTGCCAACACGCGCAAGCTGATCCCTCTCTCGGTACGCGCGGCCAACGGAAAACCGTCGGACGCAAATGCGCCAGCGAGACCAACCGCGAGTACGGCTACTGGCAATGGAACCCATAATAACACTAACAACAACAACATGAGCAGCACCGGCGCCACTCCAGCAGCCTCGCCGACCACCCGCACGGCGACGCGTGTGGTGTACCGCGTGCCCACCCACCTTCGCGGCGTCACGCAGAGCGATTACAGCGGGGGCGAGGTGCTGCCATCGCTGAGCCGCGTCCAGGTGACCCGTGCTGACATCCGCTCGAAGCAGCGGCGCTACCAGGACGATGCGGATGTGGCACACTACCTGGAGCGTATTACGAAGCGGCAGCGGCTGGAGGCGATGGCGAATCAGCAACGGCGACTGGCGGCCACGGCTGGTGGGACGTCCGCGCCGTCGTCGGTGTCCGCAGCGATGAGTTTGGTCGAACCGAGCTCGCCTGCTCTGGCCGCGGTGGAGGGCGCGAAGGTGAAGCGCGAGCAGGACTCAACGCACCATGAGAACGCCACACAGCGTCGTGGGAGCGGGCCAGCGCAGGTGAAGGCAGAACCAGGCACGGAAGATAGCGGAGGTCGTCATGGGGAGACGAGCACCACGCGTGCCACCACAGCACGTGGCAAGAAAGCCACCACGCCAGCAGCAACAAAGAAGGAGGAGACGGAAGGGGATTCGGCACGACACCCGGTAAAGGTGGAGAAGGCGGAGAACAACACGAGTCTCCTGCACAATTTTTCCAACACGCGCTCCGTTAAGGAAGAAGCAGCAGACGCCGTGGAGGAGAAGAGCGTGATTGACGTGGATGCGCTGATGGAGGACGACGACGATGCCGCAGTGGAGGCCGCGATGCACCGCGTGTCAACGCGGCTGCACCACGCCCAGTCCGACGGCGCCCCGTCAAACCCTCTTGCCGCCGCAGATGGCAGCAAGCGGGAGGCAGGAACGCAAGAAGGGGAAGAGGACGATTTGGTGCTGGAGATGGACGAGGTGACGCTCATGCCCGGCGTTCGCATGGACGCCACCATTTACAATCGCCTGCTCGACTACCAGCAGGAGGGTCTGCTCTGGCTGCTCTCCCTGCACAGCCGTCGTGCGGGTGGCATCCTCGGCGATGAGATGGGTCTGGGCAAAACCATCCAAGTGGCGGCGCTGCTCAACGCACTCCATCACTCCGGCATGCTGCGCGGCCCCGTGCTGATCGTCTCTCCGATGACGGTGCTGCGGCAGTGGCTGGCGGAGCTGCATCGCTGGGCGCCGTACATGCGCTCCTGCGTCATGCACGAGAGCAGCGGCAGCGAAGGGACGCGGGAGGCGCTGCTACGGTCTGTCCAGGGCACGCCGGCCATCATCATCACCACCTTCGCGGCCATGCGAGTGCACTGTGCGCTGCTGCAGCGCACGGGATTCCAGTACGTGATTCTGGACGAGGGCCACAAGATCAGCAACCCGGAGGCCGGCGTCACGCTGGCCGCCAAGTCCTTCACAACCCCGCACCGACTTATCCTGAGCGGCAGCCCAATTCAGAACTCGCTGAAGGAGTTGTGGTGTCTGTTTGACTTTGTGCGCCCGGGCCTGCTCGGCACGATGAACCGCTTCATCGACGAGTTCGAGACGCCCATCGCGCAGAGCCGCAACGTCCGCGCGAGCCCGCTCGCCCTGGCCACCGCGGTGGAGTGCGCCAAGACGCTGCAAGCCCACATCGCCCCCTACCTCCTGCGGCGTCTCAAGCGGCAGGTGAACACGCAGCTGCCGCCCAAGTACGAACGAGTGCTTCGCGTCCCGCTGACGGACCAGCAGCTGGAGCAGTACTTGCAGGTGCTCTCCTCCCCTGTGGTGCAGCGACTCTTCGCGCAGACCGTCATGTACGGCGGCAGCAACGGCGGCCTGAACCGCGATGGACGCGACAGCACGGGGTCGCTGCACATCGCGGGTGCGCGGCTGAACATGGCGACGAAGCGGAACAACAGCGGGGTGCGGCTGGAGTCGTTCCGGCTGATGAACCAGCTCCGGCAGATCTGCAATCACGCGGACATTTACGCCGTGCAGAAAGGCGCGGATGAAGAAGACCGAATGCTCTTGAGCCGCAAAGGGGCGGCGGCGGCGGCGGGGCGAGGGCCCTTGCGGCCTGGCCAGCACCGCTCCTTCCGCAGCAACAACCCGGTAAACCTGCTGGGCAGCGGCAAGCTCAATGCGCTGCTGATGATGCTGAAGGAGTGGAAGTTCTTTGGCCACCGCGTGCTCGTCTTCTCGCAGACCCGCATGATGCTCGACATTATCGAGAACATGTGCGAGCAGCAGAACTACACGTACATCCGCATGGATGGCGCCACCAACGGCCACCACCGGCAGGAGCTGATGGACCGCTTCAACGAGGACGAGAACATCTTCGTGGCGCTGCTCACGACGCGGGTAGGGGGCATCGGTGTGAACTTAATTGGCGCCGATCGCGTTGTGATCTTCGACCCGGACTGGAACCCGATCACGGACGTGCAGGCGCGCGAGCGGGCGTGGCGCATCGGCCAGCGTCGCGAGGTGTGCGTCTACCGCCTCATCACGAGCGGGAGTGTGGAGGAGGCGATCTTGCGCCGGCAGCTGGCCAAGATGTACGTGACGGACAAGGTTCTGAACGATCCGGAGTTGCAGCGCTTCTTTCACGTGCAGGATAGCTTCATGGAGAACTTCTTGCTCGGCTCCGAGTACGAGCCGCGGGTACCGATGGATAAGAAGTACCTGCTGACGGCGCACCAGCTGCACAACAGCACGGCGGCAACACCCACCGCGACCACCGCGACGACCGCCGCGTCGCGTCGGCCTCCAGTGGTGGACGAGACGCTGGGCGACTACGGAGGTGCGGTGCCCGGCGCCGACGATGGCGCAACAACCAGCAGCAGTGACAGCGAGGATGATGAGCAGGATAGTGATGATAGCTTCGGTGACGCAGAGGTGATGGCGAAGGACGAGGACGTCGACGACGAAGACCCGGACGGCGTGCACGCTGCGTCCTCGCCACGGCCGCCCAAGAAGGCAAAGAAGGAGCGTGACTTTGGGCTGCTGGTGCCCATCAAAGACGAAGGCGACATTGAGGACGAGGGCAACGGCGGCGCGAAAGCGACGCTCCTCGACTCCACCTCCGCCTCCGCGTTGGGTCGTGGAAACCACCTTTCACCGCAGCAGCAGCAGCAGCAGCCAGACACGAATCAAAAGAAAGGTAAGAAGAACGGTGCCGCGTGGAGCGAGACGCAGCTGTTGCAGGACCTCGTCAACAAGCAGGACGTCGTCATCGCCGGCAACGACCGCATTGCGCAGCGCCTCGCCCGGCAGAAGGCCGAAGACATGCTGCAGCGCGTGTCGTCGCGCGCCTCCGTGATGGAGGTGATGCGGGAGCAGCAGAAGCAGTTTAGCCTGTTGCACGCTCTGGAGGAGAAGAAGGCGAAGGAGGCCGCGGAGCGGGAGGAGAAGCGGCAGTACTACCGAGCGGAGATGGCGGCGGTGGCGGCCAAGCGGCGTCGTGAGTGAGGGCGGCTGTGTGTGCTGCACGCTGATAAAAGAGATGTGTTTTGTCTTCCTTCTCCCTTTCCTTCATGTGTAAAGAAAAAATTATTTTTTCACTCCTTTGCCATGAGACAAACGGAAAAAAAAACTCGAAGTGCTGCTTTTATACACGTATACAAGTTCTTTATAAAACGAAAGGTGGATCCTTGTTACCATTATAACAATCGGTATTCACTTTGCTGAGTGTTTCTTATACTTATTCCAGCTATCAGTGCGCATTTCTTTTTCCCTTTCCTATTGAATTAAACTTTGTGAGAATGTCTATCTATTATACACTATTCACGACTGCTTAATTTACAAGAAGAAACGAAAATGGGAGAAAGTGTTCTGACCTGATCTGGGTCATGTGTTTGAGGCACGTGCTGGCTTTCCTGCCACTTGTGCTCTACGCCGTGTATAGAGCCTTGTCTATTAGTAAAGCACAGTGCAATAAGGTGAAACAATGTTTTACTCTGTCCCATCTTTCTCTTTCATTTCATCTTCTTTTACCTCCATGCTTGTATCTCTTTTTTTATCTGCATATGTCCGAAGTGGACCGCGTTAGGAAACTCGTTTGCCTCCACGTCCGCTACTCCAAAACCAATCTGCTTTTACCTTTCTTTTTGCTTATACTTTCTCCTTATCATTTCGCATTTTCATAATAATAGAGCTCTTCTTGATTCTCATTTTCTCTTTTTTTTTGGTTTTGTTTAACCGCGCAGAACTCTCGCATTTTACCTGTCCTTCTCGGGTTATCTTGATGCACGCTTGAGAGTTGAGAGTCTCTGCCTCTTGTTTAAATTTTTTTTTCTTACATACATCGCCTTGACACCACGTCGTGTTGGCAGTCGCCGTAATTCACACACAAATACACCGAAGACGCTATTTGCTACGCAGTCAAAAGCACTCGCTCTTCACTGCTCCTATCTTCGGTGCTCTAGGCGACTCAGCAAGTTCGCATCTATTTCTTTTTCTCTCTTTCTCTTTTTGCGAGTTGAAAGAGACTACCACCTGAGCTCTGCTGCGCTCATTACTAAATCAACGAAAGCATTGGGCAGATTGGCTGCGTATTTGCCTCTAATTTGCACTTATTTAAGTGAGGCAAACTAAGCTAACCGGCACATCGCATCAGTTCAATTATCGTCGAGCGGGGACACTTGATAGAACCCATCGCGCTACAAGCACCTCCATCTTTTTTATAGAACTTTCTTGTACTACTACTATAGGACACAACCTTTTTGTTTCCCTTTGTTCATCGCCCTCTTTTTTTTTTTTCTTAGACGTGGTGGCAAAACAACGATTCAGAAAAGAGGGAAAACATATCAAACTTCCATAATAGAAGAACGCTAACACATACAATACCTTCATAGTTCAATCTTGACTCGCGCTCAATTTGTGGTTGCACACGTAGAGAAACGCTGAAGGCACTTTTTCACGCGCTGCACTGTTCGAATTCACCGAAAATCAATAATAATGTGAAAATATTTGAGATTGGAGAAATCATCTTGTTTTGCATACAGTCTCCTTTTTCTTTTTTAAAAATTACAATTACGCCTCTGAGCCAATTTTTTTTTCTTTTACTGAGTATCTTTATCACTGTCAAAGTGTGCTTTTTTTAGCCTTTTCAATCACTGCTCCTTGCTCATCTTCTGTGTGGCAATTCTATTTTAGCCTTACTCCATCTCAGAGTTTTTTTCTCTGTGTTGTCCGTTAGCTGATCAGAGTTACGTCGTTTCTCTAATTTTTCCAACGATTTTATTTCTTGAGCTTCATTGCAGCCTTTTTTTTAAAGGCGTTTGGTTTTTTTTTAATCCTTCGTCCTGCCTACCAGCACAAGAGAGAACCACACAAAATTTTACGGAAGCGCAGTCGTCAGCGTCATTGTGTTCAGTAAACACGTCTCGCCTTTATGAGCGCAGATCGGTTTGGCAATCACTGGCTGTCCAATACGGCAGCCCCTGCAGGGACGGGGGGCACATCAAGTTCTGGACGCCCGCAGCTAAACCAGCAGCAACCGCCGCTTTCCACGAGTTCAMCTTCTGCGGCCTTTCCCCACAACTCACTTKCCGCCGCGGCCTCGAGTTCCGCGGCGGGCTACGGCACCGCACCACCCAGGCATGTAGACGTCAACGCTATCGAGAATCACCTTGGCGGCTACCGCACCGTCAGTACAAGCACCAACACCACTGCCGCCACTGCACCGTGCGTGCCACCGCACACGGGCAACTACTATCGTCCACCGCGACAGCAGCAGCAGCAGCAACAACAAGAATTGCCGCAGTGGCCGCCTTACGCTGTCAGTGGAACAGGTTTGTCAACCTCGTCGTCGTTGGTGCCCCCGGCAGCAACAACAAATCCATACTACAGTCAAAACCGATCGGCGCCTGACAGCGCGCCGGCGTACACCGTGAAGGTGCCGCCAATGAGCGACGCGCCACACGGTGCAACTCTCCAACACGTGAACAGCACCGGCGGCAACCACGCGGCGCACTCGCATCGAGGCGGTGGGAGCGGTGGTACAGTAGTGGATCATCAACGTCGGCGCAGTGATGGTGGTCGTGGTGGTGGAGGGAATAGTGCAGGAAACTCGCACAGTGACCTGTTCCAAGGATCTCGACGACAGCAACAGCAACAACAACAGCTACACCCGCCGCATTATACGTCAGCCTCATCTCAGAGATCCCAACACGGCCGGCCACGTGGCGGGATGAGCAACAACAATACTAGTAATCTCTACAGCAGCGGTGGCGGTGGCGTGGCGAGTCAGAGCAGCGATGCAAGCCTGCACTCACGCATCGCCTCCACGTCATCTGGGGCCGACGTGCCGTCCTCCGCCCTGGCAGGCTCTAGCGGGGAAACGGAGAGTCATCACCACAGCGCAGATGGGTCCACAAACGCGTCTCCGCCTGCCGTGACGATGGTGTCTGCTGCCATCAACGTAGGGGCGGCTTCCCCGCCTCTGCCACATCCGCACGGAGGCTCCTCCACTCGCCGTGGCAGCGTTCCCAGTAACAACGGCGCAGGCGTTGGTGTGACTGCGACCGCTGCCGCTGCCGCTGCTGGTGCCGGCGTCAACCACGGCGGTGGAAATGGTGGTGGTGTTGCTGGTGGTCACAGCTTGGCAGGGCTTCCAGCAGTGGCGACGACCTCCGCCGGCGTAAATAACCGCTTTGTGAACAACAGCAGCAGCAGCAGCGGCGGAGCGGGAGCCGGAGTGCCGCATGGAGCGTACACGGCTTCCGCGAAGCCTACGGCGGCGGCGGATGCGGCAACCGCTGCTGCTGCTGCCTCGACGTTCGCCGGCTCTGGAGTCTCCCTCAGCGGCAGCGGGGGGCCAGGGCCATTGGGATTGGAGTCTAGAGCCGACCGCCATCCTCTTGTACCGCCCGCGCATGCTTCAGCGGCGGCGGCGGCGGCGGCGGCAGCTCCGTTGACGACGGTGACGGGAATCGCCGCATCGACACAGTCGCCACGGCCCTCCACGTCTTCCCATCAACGCCCCGAACCGCCGCCGCAGCAACACCCGCATGTCAACTCCGCCGCTGTCAGTCGCTCGGGTGTGCCCACGTCATCCTCCAGCGCGGCAGTTGTCGCCGCGGTCCCTCGCTACACCCGCCCCCGCGGTGAGGACCGACCCACCGTCGCCCTCTCACAGAACATCATGTCCGTCTACCAGACCATCAACGATATCTTCTACCAGGAGCGGCAGAGGCTGTTTGCGGCGCCGGCCAAGTACGCCAACGGACACTACGTGCCGAGCGAGGGGGAGGTGATTGCGAATCGCTACATTTTCGTGAAGGAGATTGGGCAGGGCAGCTTTGGCAAAGTGCTCCTCTGCGTGGACCACAAGTACGATGAGCTGGTGGCGGTGAAGATCATCCGCAGCGGGCCGTACTTTGAGAGTCAAGGCTGGTTCGAGGCGCAGGTCGTCGACCACTTAAACAATGAGCCGGCGCTACAGAACCTCGTGGTGCAACTCCGCAAAGTATTCCTCTGGAAAGGGCACATGGCGCTCGTCTTCGAGCACCTGAGCATCAGCCTCTACGAGCTCATCAAGTTGACAAAGTACAACGGCGTGAGCCTCGGCCTCACCCGCAAGTTTGCGTACCAGATGGTGAAGGCCCTGCTCGTGTTGGAACAGCACCAACCCCCAATTATTCACTGTGACTTGAAGCCGGAGAACGTGCTGCTGCGCGATCCAGAGCGCAGCGGGCTGCGCGTGATCGACTTTGGCTCAGCGTGTTATCAGCAGCAGTCGTCGTGGCGGCTGCCTCCGCTGCAGGTGACGCTGCCGGCATCATCGCCAAGTCCATCGGCGGGCCCGCCGTGGGATGAGGTGGGTGAAGACCGTCGTGCCAGTGGTGTGCCCGGTGCCACGGCTGCTGTTCCCGGTGCAAACAATAAGAAGAACAACAGCAACAGTAGCAGCACGAAGCAGAACGAGAGCAACAGCAACGTGGCAAGTTCAGCGGAAGCGACGACAGGGGTTCCACCACATCAACAACAACATGCCTCTGGGGCACCCAAAGAAGCTGCCACAGCCGCAGACTCCGATGTGGAGGTGGTGATGCCAAAGTACATCCAGTCCCGCTACTACCGCAGCCCTGAGGTGATTCTGGAGCTGGGCTACACGACCGCCATCGATCGCTGGTCGCTCGGGTGCTTTCTGATCGAGATGCACACCGGCCAACCACTCTTCCCAGGCAACAATGAAGCAGACATGATCGCCTACTTTACGATGGTGCTTGGCCCTTTGCCGGACTATATGATCGCGGCAAGCCCGAAACGCACGCGGCTCTACCACACCGCCACGGCAGCAGCAGCAGCTGAAGGCGGAGGACGGGAAGGGAGAGAGAGCGAAGCTGCTGTGCCGACGACGTTGGGCGGGGCCTCTGCCACCACTGCAGCCTCCGCCGCCGCGCAAGCACTTCTCCTCCAACAGCAACAACAACAACAGCGGCGTGCTGCCTCCCCGCTGTTCGCCTTCACGACGGCGCCATCGCCGGTGCTGACGCCGTGCATGCAGGCACCCGGGCACGCATCGGGCTCCCCCTTCTTCCTCCGTGCCCCGCAGGTGGAAAATGCCGAGTCGGCCACCGCCGTCGCCGTCAACGCCGCTCCCGGCAGCGCGGGTGACGACACACCGCTGAAGAGGATCCTCGGCGTGCACAGCGGCGGCCCGCGGGGGTGCCGTCTGCACCAGCTTGGTCACGACGAGGAGTCGTACGAGCTCTTCTACAACTTTATTGAAAAACTGCTGCAGTACGACCCACGCAAGCGCATGAGCTGCGCGGAGGCGATTCAGCATCCTTTTTTGGAGCCGATACGCTTGTTAGAAGCACAGGCGGCAGCAGAGGCGGCAGCAAAGGCCGCAGCGGCAGTGGCAGCAGCAGCAGCACCCGTGTCGACTCCAACGCCTGCAGAAAGCAATGGCGGCGAGGTTGGTGGCAGCCCATCAGCGACAGCAGCA
>MDUD01006152.1:0-10800 GCA_002216565.1 Crithidia mellificae | reverse complement strand
CTTTCTCGTCAGCTCATCCTTTGAATGCTGCACGTGAGGAGCAATGTCGTGCTCTGCTATACCAATTTTGTTCCATACCACCGTCTATGTGTCTGCCTTTTATTTACTCTGCAGACCTAAAATACTGTTTTCCAATCATTTTTTTTTTCGGTTCCGAACTCTCGTAGACTTTCTTTTACTTCTTTGTTGCTTTAAGCTAGAAACACTTACACGCACACAAAAAAAAAGTTAGACAGTCAATAAGTCAAGAGAATTCACCCTCAATATTCGATTAAAGTATTCCTATTGAAAAATCAGAACGGTTGTGTCCGCTTTATTGACTTTGCTCAAAAAATGCTTTTGGGCTGTGACATCCAGTTGTGGATGCGTCGTGCTGTTGATATAATTTACTTGCATCTTCTCCCCTTTTCTCTTCTGCTCATATCATCAATTGTTGCTACCTGACCGTGCCTATTTCATCTGCCCCTTTGCGGTGCACATTCTTAATGAACATAAAGGAACAGACTAACGGTAGTAGTACACGCCTATCACAGCAACAGGGCTGCTGTGGAAAAGATAAAAAGCACCTCAGCACGCGAACTGAAAGCAATCTTGTAAAAAGCGTTGTTTTGCTTTCCACTGCCTTGCACTTCTAGCCGTTTACTACGTTAGTTATTATTATTACTATTGTTGCTTTTTCACTTGATACACCTGCATAAGCTCTCCACTACTTTCCCATCGACAACAACCTTATACAATACAACCTATACAGCCTTCCTGTGACAAAAACCTCTTTATTTTCACGTGTAGAATAACACAGGTCTACTTACTTCTCTTTTCTTCTCTTTTTTTTCGCGCTGTTGTCCTTGCCTTTTTTTTCTATTAGTATTATTATTATTTCATAACTTACGTATAACCAGCTCGTTTTCCTAACCAGGTAGTGGACAACGTAATTGACATCCAGGCATACACACACACAAAAAAAAAACGAACTGCCTACAACTATACAAATTACACAGCTTTTACTCATCTTTTCACTTTCCGCCACCAACCGTGGTTTATCTGCTGGCAAAGAGGGGTTGAATAGCAAAGAAAACAAAAAAAGAGAACACTCTTTCATCTTTGACTATCCGTGTCTCACAAAGCTTCTCTGTTGTCTCCTTTTCTTTCCCTTTTTTCCTTTCTTACCTATAAACTACTTTTTCTTCAATCTCTTTGCAATGGCCGACGACCTTGCGACGCTGCAGCAGTACGGCAGTTTTCAGGATGAGGAGGAGATGCGCCAGGAGGTCGCCGCGCGGGTCGTCGCGAATTCCTCGCGTGCCGCGCTCGAGGACGAGGAGCGACTTGCGCAGGCGTGGCGCAGTCTGGAGAAGGCCGAGCACGCCGTGTCAGAGCTTGAGATGGAGCTGGGCGACGCGCAGTACGCTGCGGCACAAGAAGCAATTGTGTTACCCGGTGCGATGGGCAACCCAAGCACCACAAGCAGCAGCTCCGCCAAGGCAGAGGCGCTGCGCCGCATCTCGGACATTAAGTTTCAGCTCAATGCCGCGCAGGTGGAGCTGAAGCGCGTGGATGCGGCGGTGCGTCAGACGCAAAAGGAGGTGGATCAGCGGCAGGCGGCGCGGCTGGCGGAGGCGCGGCGGAAGGAGCGGGAGCAGGCCGCGGCGGAGCTTCGGACGGCTCCGTCAGCATCAGCCGCAGCAGCAGCAGCGAGTGCGTCCAACCCTGAAAGTAAGAACAACAACAACATTTCCACCAACGCGAGCAATGGAGCAGGTTCTGCCAACACGCGCAAGCTGATCCCTCTCTCGGTACGCGCGGCCAACGGAAAACCGTCGGACGCAAATGCGCCAGCGAGACCAACCGCGAGTACGGCTACTGGCAATGGAACCCATAATAACACTAACAACAACAACATGAGCAGCACCGGCGCCACTCCAGCAGCCTCGCCGACCACCCGCACGGCGACGCGTGTGGTGTACCGCGTGCCCACCCACCTTCGCGGCGTCACGCAGAGCGATTACAGCGGGGGCGAGGTGCTGCCATCGCTGAGCCGCGTCCAGGTGACCCGTGCTGACATCCGCTCGAAGCAGCGGCGCTACCAGGACGATGCGGATGTGGCACACTACCTGGAGCGTATTACGAAGCGGCAGCGGCTGGAGGCGATGGCGAATCAGCAACGGCGACTGGCGGCCACGGCTGGTGGGACGTCCGCGCCGTCGTCGGTGTCCGCAGCGATGAGTTTGGTCGAACCGAGCTCGCCTGCTCTGGCCGCGGTGGAGGGCGCGAAGGTGAAGCGCGAGCAGGACTCAACGCACCATGAGAACGCCACACAGCGTCGTGGGAGCGGGCCAGCGCAGGTGAAGGCAGAACCAGGCACGGAAGATAGCGGAGGTCGTCATGGGGAGACGAGCACCACGCGTGCCACCACAGCACGTGGCAAGAAAGCCACCACGCCAGCAGCAACAAAGAAGGAGGAGACGGAAGGGGATTCGGCACGACACCCGGTAAAGGTGGAGAAGGCGGAGAACAACACGAGTCTCCTGCACAATTTTTCCAACACGCGCTCCGTTAAGGAAGAAGCAGCAGACGCCGTGGAGGAGAAGAGCGTGATTGACGTGGATGCGCTGATGGAGGACGACGACGATGCCGCAGTGGAGGCCGCGATGCACCGCGTGTCAACGCGGCTGCACCACGCCCAGTCCGACGGCGCCCCGTCAAACCCTCTTGCCGCCGCAGATGGCAGCAAGCGGGAGGCAGGAACGCAAGAAGGGGAAGAGGACGATTTGGTGCTGGAGATGGACGAGGTGACGCTCATGCCCGGCGTTCGCATGGACGCCACCATTTACAATCGCCTGCTCGACTACCAGCAGGAGGGTCTGCTCTGGCTGCTCTCCCTGCACAGCCGTCGTGCGGGTGGCATCCTCGGCGATGAGATGGGTCTGGGCAAAACCATCCAAGTGGCGGCGCTGCTCAACGCACTCCATCACTCCGGCATGCTGCGCGGCCCCGTGCTGATCGTCTCTCCGATGACGGTGCTGCGGCAGTGGCTGGCGGAGCTGCATCGCTGGGCGCCGTACATGCGCTCCTGCGTCATGCACGAGAGCAGCGGCAGCGAAGGGACGCGGGAGGCGCTGCTACGGTCTGTCCAGGGCACGCCGGCCATCATCATCACCACCTTCGCGGCCATGCGAGTGCACTGTGCGCTGCTGCAGCGCACGGGATTCCAGTACGTGATTCTGGACGAGGGCCACAAGATCAGCAACCCGGAGGCCGGCGTCACGCTGGCCGCCAAGTCCTTCACAACCCCGCACCGACTTATCCTGAGCGGCAGCCCAATTCAGAACTCGCTGAAGGAGTTGTGGTGTCTGTTTGACTTTGTGCGCCCGGGCCTGCTCGGCACGATGAACCGCTTCATCGACGAGTTCGAGACGCCCATCGCGCAGAGCCGCAACGTCCGCGCGAGCCCGCTCGCCCTGGCCACCGCGGTGGAGTGCGCCAAGACGCTGCAAGCCCACATCGCCCCCTACCTCCTGCGGCGTCTCAAGCGGCAGGTGAACACGCAGCTGCCGCCCAAGTACGAACGAGTGCTTCGCGTCCCGCTGACGGACCAGCAGCTGGAGCAGTACTTGCAGGTGCTCTCCTCCCCTGTGGTGCAGCGACTCTTCGCGCAGACCGTCATGTACGGCGGCAGCAACGGCGGCCTGAACCGCGATGGACGCGACAGCACGGGGTCGCTGCACATCGCGGGTGCGCGGCTGAACATGGCGACGAAGCGGAACAACAGCGGGGTGCGGCTGGAGTCGTTCCGGCTGATGAACCAGCTCCGGCAGATCTGCAATCACGCGGACATTTACGCCGTGCAGAAAGGCGCGGATGAAGAAGACCGAATGCTCTTGAGCCGCAAAGGGGCGGCGGCGGCGGCGGGGCGAGGGCCCTTGCGGCCTGGCCAGCACCGCTCCTTCCGCAGCAACAACCCGGTAAACCTGCTGGGCAGCGGCAAGCTCAATGCGCTGCTGATGATGCTGAAGGAGTGGAAGTTCTTTGGCCACCGCGTGCTCGTCTTCTCGCAGACCCGCATGATGCTCGACATTATCGAGAACATGTGCGAGCAGCAGAACTACACGTACATCCGCATGGATGGCGCCACCAACGGCCACCACCGGCAGGAGCTGATGGACCGCTTCAACGAGGACGAGAACATCTTCGTGGCGCTGCTCACGACGCGGGTAGGGGGCATCGGTGTGAACTTAATTGGCGCCGATCGCGTTGTGATCTTCGACCCGGACTGGAACCCGATCACGGACGTGCAGGCGCGCGAGCGGGCGTGGCGCATCGGCCAGCGTCGCGAGGTGTGCGTCTACCGCCTCATCACGAGCGGGAGTGTGGAGGAGGCGATCTTGCGCCGGCAGCTGGCCAAGATGTACGTGACGGACAAGGTTCTGAACGATCCGGAGTTGCAGCGCTTCTTTCACGTGCAGGATAGCTTCATGGAGAACTTCTTGCTCGGCTCCGAGTACGAGCCGCGGGTACCGATGGATAAGAAGTACCTGCTGACGGCGCACCAGCTGCACAACAGCACGGCGGCAACACCCACCGCGACCACCGCGACGACCGCCGCGTCGCGTCGGCCTCCAGTGGTGGACGAGACGCTGGGCGACTACGGAGGTGCGGTGCCCGGCGCCGACGATGGCGCAACAACCAGCAGCAGTGACAGCGAGGATGATGAGCAGGATAGTGATGATAGCTTCGGTGACGCAGAGGTGATGGCGAAGGACGAGGACGTCGACGACGAAGACCCGGACGGCGTGCACGCTGCGTCCTCGCCACGGCCGCCCAAGAAGGCAAAGAAGGAGCGTGACTTTGGGCTGCTGGTGCCCATCAAAGACGAAGGCGACATTGAGGACGAGGGCAACGGCGGCGCGAAAGCGACGCTCCTCGACTCCACCTCCGCCTCCGCGTTGGGTCGTGGAAACCACCTTTCACCGCAGCAGCAGCAGCAGCAGCCAGACACGAATCAAAAGAAAGGTAAGAAGAACGGTGCCGCGTGGAGCGAGACGCAGCTGTTGCAGGACCTCGTCAACAAGCAGGACGTCGTCATCGCCGGCAACGACCGCATTGCGCAGCGCCTCGCCCGGCAGAAGGCCGAAGACATGCTGCAGCGCGTGTCGTCGCGCGCCTCCGTGATGGAGGTGATGCGGGAGCAGCAGAAGCAGTTTAGCCTGTTGCACGCTCTGGAGGAGAAGAAGGCGAAGGAGGCCGCGGAGCGGGAGGAGAAGCGGCAGTACTACCGAGCGGAGATGGCGGCGGTGGCGGCCAAGCGGCGTCGTGAGTGAGGGCGGCTGTGTGTGCTGCACGCTGATAAAAGAGATGTGTTTTGTCTTCCTTCTCCCTTTCCTTCATGTGTAAAGAAAAAATTATTTTTTCACTCCTTTGCCATGAGACAAACGGAAAAAAAAACTCGAAGTGCTGCTTTTATACACGTATACAAGTTCTTTATAAAACGAAAGGTGGATCCTTGTTACCATTATAACAATCGGTATTCACTTTGCTGAGTGTTTCTTATACTTATTCCAGCTATCAGTGCGCATTTCTTTTTCCCTTTCCTATTGAATTAAACTTTGTGAGAATGTCTATCTATTATACACTATTCACGACTGCTTAATTTACAAGAAGAAACGAAAATGGGAGAAAGTGTTCTGACCTGATCTGGGTCATGTGTTTGAGGCACGTGCTGGCTTTCCTGCCACTTGTGCTCTACGCCGTGTATAGAGCCTTGTCTATTAGTAAAGCACAGTGCAATAAGGTGAAACAATGTTTTACTCTGTCCCATCTTTCTCTTTCATTTCATCTTCTTTTACCTCCATGCTTGTATCTCTTTTTTTATCTGCATATGTCCGAAGTGGACCGCGTTAGGAAACTCGTTTGCCTCCACGTCCGCTACTCCAAAACCAATCTGCTTTTACCTTTCTTTTTGCTTATACTTTCTCCTTATCATTTCGCATTTTCATAATAATAGAGCTCTTCTTGATTCTCATTTTCTCTTTTTTTTTGGTTTTGTTTAACCGCGCAGAACTCTCGCATTTTACCTGTCCTTCTCGGGTTATCTTGATGCACGCTTGAGAGTTGAGAGTCTCTGCCTCTTGTTTAAATTTTTTTTTCTTACATACATCGCCTTGACACCACGTCGTGTTGGCAGTCGCCGTAATTCACACACAAATACACCGAAGACGCTATTTGCTACGCAGTCAAAAGCACTCGCTCTTCACTGCTCCTATCTTCGGTGCTCTAGGCGACTCAGCAAGTTCGCATCTATTTCTTTTTCTCTCTTTCTCTTTTTGCGAGTTGAAAGAGACTACCACCTGAGCTCTGCTGCGCTCATTACTAAATCAACGAAAGCATTGGGCAGATTGGCTGCGTATTTGCCTCTAATTTGCACTTATTTAAGTGAGGCAAACTAAGCTAACCGGCACATCGCATCAGTTCAATTATCGTCGAGCGGGGACACTTGATAGAACCCATCGCGCTACAAGCACCTCCATCTTTTTTATAGAACTTTCTTGTACTACTACTATAGGACACAACCTTTTTGTTTCCCTTTGTTCATCGCCCTCTTTTTTTTTTTTCTTAGACGTGGTGGCAAAACAACGATTCAGAAAAGAGGGAAAACATATCAAACTTCCATAATAGAAGAACGCTAACACATACAATACCTTCATAGTTCAATCTTGACTCGCGCTCAATTTGTGGTTGCACACGTAGAGAAACGCTGAAGGCACTTTTTCACGCGCTGCACTGTTCGAATTCACCGAAAATCAATAATAATGTGAAAATATTTGAGATTGGAGAAATCATCTTGTTTTGCATACAGTCTCCTTTTTCTTTTTTAAAAATTACAATTACGCCTCTGAGCCAATTTTTTTTTCTTTTACTGAGTATCTTTATCACTGTCAAAGTGTGCTTTTTTTAGCCTTTTCAATCACTGCTCCTTGCTCATCTTCTGTGTGGCAATTCTATTTTAGCCTTACTCCATCTCAGAGTTTTTTTCTCTGTGTTGTCCGTTAGCTGATCAGAGTTACGTCGTTTCTCTAATTTTTCCAACGATTTTATTTCTTGAGCTTCATTGCAGCCTTTTTTTTAAAGGCGTTTGGTTTTTTTTTAATCCTTCGTCCTGCCTACCAGCACAAGAGAGAACCACACAAAATTTTACGGAAGCGCAGTCGTCAGCGTCATTGTGTTCAGTAAACACGTCTCGCCTTTATGAGCGCAGATCGGTTTGGCAATCACTGGCTGTCCAATACGGCAGCCCCTGCAGGGACGGGGGGCACATCAAGTTCTGGACGCCCGCAGCTAAACCAGCAGCAACCGCCGCTTTCCACGAGTTCAACTTCTGCGGCCTTTCCCCACAACTCACTTTCCGCCGCGGCCTCGAGTTCCGCGGCGGGCTACGGCACCGCACCACCCAGGCATGCAGACGCCAACGCTATCGAGAACCACCTTGGCGGCTACCGCGCCACCAGTACAAGCACCAACACCACTGCCGCCACTGCACCGTTTGTGCCACCGCACACGGGCAACTACTATCGTCCACCGCGACAGCAGCAACAGCAGCAACAACAATTGCCGCAGTGGCCGCCTCACGCTGTCAGTGGAACAGGCTTGTCAACATCGTCGTCGTTGGTGCCCCCGGCAGCAACAACAAATCCACACTTCAGTCAAAACCGATCGGCGCCTGACAGCGCGCCGGCGTACACCGTGAAGGTGCCGCCAATGAGCGACGCGCCACACGGTGCAACTCTCCAACACGTGAACAGCACCGGCGGCAACCACGCGGCGCACTCGCATCGAGGCGGTGGGAGCGGTGGTACAGTAGTGGATCATCAACGTCGGCGCAGTGATGGTGGTCGTGGTGGTGGAGGGAATAGTGCAGGAAACTCGCACAGTGACCTGTTCCAAGGATCTCGACGACAGCAACAGCAACAACAACAGCTACACCCGCCGCATTATACGTCAGCCTCATCTCAGAGATCCCAACACGGCCGGCCACGTGGCGGGATGAGCAACAACAATACTAGTAATCTCTACAGCAGCGGTGGCGGTGGCGTGGCGAGTCAGAGCAGCGATGCAAGCCTGCACTCACGCATCGCCTCCACGTCATCTGGGGCCGACGTGCCGTCCTCCGCCCTGGCAGGCTCTAGCGGGGAAACGGAGAGTCATCACCACAGCGCAGATGGGTCCACAAACGCGTCTCCGCCTGCCGTGACGATGGTGTCTGCTGCCATCAACGTAGGGGCGGCTTCCCCGCCTCTGCCACATCCGCACGGAGGCTCCTCCACTCGCCGTGGCAGCGTTCCCAGTAACAACGGCGCAGGCGTTGGTGTGACTGCGACCGCTGCCGCTGCCGCTGCTGGTGCCGGCGTCAACCACGGCGGTGGAAATGGTGGTGGTGTTGCTGGTGGTCACAGCTTGGCAGGGCTTCCAGCAGTGGCGACGACCTCCGCCGGCGTAAATAACCGCTTTGTGAACAACAGCAGCAGCAGCAGCGGCGGAGCGGGAGCCGGAGTGCCGCATGGAGCGTACACGGCTTCCGCGAAGCCTACGGCGGCGGCGGATGCGGCAACCGCTGCTGCTGCTGCCTCGACGTTCGCCGGCTCTGGAGTCTCCCTCAGCGGCAGCGGGGGGCCAGGGCCATTGGGATTGGAGTCTAGAGCCGACCGCCATCCTCTTGTACCGCCCGCGCATGCTTCAGCGGCGGCGGCGGCGGCGGCGGCAGCTCCGTTGACGACGGTGACGGGAATCGCCGCATCGACACAGTCGCCACGGCCCTCCACGTCTTCCCATCAACGCCCCGAACCGCCGCCGCAGCAACACCCGCATGTCAACTCCGCCGCTGTCAGTCGCTCGGGTGTGCCCACGTCATCCTCCAGCGCGGCAGTTGTCGCCGCGGTCCCTCGCTACACCCGCCCCCGCGGTGAGGACCGACCCACCGTCGCCCTCTCACAGAACATCATGTCCGTCTACCAGACCATCAACGATATCTTCTACCAGGAGCGGCAGAGGCTGTTTGCGGCGCCGGCCAAGTACGCCAACGGACACTACGTGCCGAGCGAGGGGGAGGTGATTGCGAATCGCTACATTTTCGTGAAGGAGATTGGGCAGGGCAGCTTTGGCAAAGTGCTCCTCTGCGTGGACCACAAGTACGATGAGCTGGTGGCGGTGAAGATCATCCGCAGCGGGCCGTACTTTGAGAGTCAAGGCTGGTTCGAGGCGCAGGTCGTCGACCACTTAAACAATGAGCCGGCGCTACAGAACCTCGTGGTGCAACTCCGCAAAGTATTCCTCTGGAAAGGGCACATGGCGCTCGTCTTCGAGCACCTGAGCATCAGCCTCTACGAGCTCATCAAGTTGACAAAGTACAACGGCGTGAGCCTCGGCCTCACCCGCAAGTTTGCGTACCAGATGGTGAAGGCCCTGCTCGTGTTGGAACAGCACCAACCCCCAATTATTCACTGTGACTTGAAGCCGGAGAACGTGCTGCTGCGCGATCCAGAGCGCAGCGGGCTGCGCGTGATCGACTTTGGCTCAGCGTGTTATCAGCAGCAGTCGTCGTGGCGGCTGCCTCCGCTGCAGGTGACGCTGCCGGCATCATCGCCAAGTCCATCGGCGGGCCCGCCGTGGGATGAGGTGGGTGAAGACCGTCGTGCCAGTGGTGTGCCCGGTGCCACGGCTGCTGTTCCCGGTGCAAACAATAAGAAGAACAACAGCAACAGTAGCAGCACGAAGCAGAACGAGAGCAACAGCAACGTGGCAAGTTCAGCGGAAGCGACGACAGGGGTTCCACCACATCAACAACAACATGCCTCTGGGGCACCCAAAGAAGCTGCCACAGCCGCAGACTCCGATGTGGAGGTGGTGATGCCAAAGTACATCCAGTCCCGCTACTACCGCAGCCCTGAGGTGATTCTGGAGCTGGGCTACACGACCGCCATCGATCGCTGGTCGCTCGGGTGCTTTCTGATCGAGATGCACACCGGCCAACCACTCTTCCCAGGCAACAATGAAGCAGACATGATCGCCTACTTTACGATGGTGCTTGGCCCTTTGCCGGACTATATGATCGCGGCAAGCCCGAAACGCACGCGGCTCTACCACACCGCCACGGCAGCAGCAGCAGCTGAAGGCGGAGGACGGGAAGGGAGAGAGAGCGAAGCTGCTGTGCCGACGACGTTGGGCGGGGCCTCTGCCACCACTGCAGCCTCCGCCGCCGCGCAAGCACTTCTCCTCCAACAGCAACAACAACAACAGCGGCGTGCTGCCTCCCCGCTGTTCGCCTTCACGACGGCGCCATCGCCGGTGCTGACGCCGTGCATGCAGGCACCCGGGCACGCATCGGGCTCCCCCTTCTTCCTCCGTGCCCCGCAGGTGGAAAATGCCGAGTCGGCCACCGCCGTCGCCGTCAACGCCGCTCCCGGCAGCGCGGGTGACGACACACCGCTGAAGAGGATCCTCGGCGTGCACAGCGGCGGCCCGCGGGGGTGCCGTCTGCACCAGCTTGGTCACGACGAGGAGTCGTACGAGCTCTTCTACAACTTTATTGAAAAACTGCTGCAGTACGACCCACGCAAGCGCATGAGCTGCGCGGAGGCGATTCAGCATCCTTTTTTGGAGCCGATACGCTTGTTAGAAGCACAGGCGGCAGCAGAGGCGGCAGCAAAGGCCGCAGCGGCAGTGGCAGCAGCAGCAGCACCCGTGTCGACTCCAACGCCTGCAGAAAGCAATGGCGGCGAGGTTGGTGGCAGCCCATCAGCGACAGCAGCA
>MDUD01006135.1:0-12028 GCA_002216565.1 Crithidia mellificae | reverse complement strand
TATTTCTTCCTGCATTTTTTTTTCGTGTTCGCGGGAATGTACTTCTATGCTTTCCGCTTCCAGTTTATGCGAATAGCTGTGTAGCCAAGGTTCGCTTGACTTCACACAATACCTGCCTAACGAACAAGTTGTTACCACGTTTGGTGCTCCTGCATCCAATCCGAGTTATTCGCCCCTCACCACTTTTTGATCAAGCCTCTGGCTAACCTACTTTCAAGGTTTTTTTTCCCTGTGTTTCGCAGATACATGGTGTCAAAGAAAAGAATAACAAAACAAATTAGTGCTTATCCTTTTTTCTTGTAGAAGTGCTTCTTCGAAGGTCGTCGTTTTTTCCGTTTCCTTAGCTTATCTCACTTTACATCACCGATTTAAACGAAGACCATTCAGAGCATTTAACCTTTCGTTTTTACTACAAAACAGAAAGTAGATTGATAGGAAGCTACATGATATATTGTATCTCTTGCTTTGTCTACGAGCGTTCTGAAGAATGATTGCGGTCAGCTTTCGTTTCTTTGACTACGCGTTTCATAAGACGATACTCTATACATTTGTTGGCAGAGACAAGCAATGTCTCTCCTTTTTTTTTTCTCTTTTTTTTTCAGTGCCCCTTCTGTTTTCTTTTTTTGTCTTTTCGTATATTTTTGCATCTAACTTCCCCCTCCCAATTTTCTTTTTGTTTTATATTTTGCCCCTATCCCTCTTTCTTTTTCTTCAGTATATGTATATTCACTCAGCACGCTTCAGTATATCCCTTCCTTTAACGTCTTTTTTGTGTATTAGTTTCCTCTTTAGCAACTTGTGTGCTGTGACCTTTTTGCTCTTTTTCAAGGAGCCAATCACCAGTTCATAAGTGTCACTAGCAAGTCGACAACAGTCCACGCTTACGGCAAAAAAGGGCTTCTTTTTTAAAATCTGAAAATAATGACGCTGTTTTTTTTTTCGCGAAACTTTTGCTTCTTCTCCATCTTACCTTTTTCTTTCAGTAAGGTAGAGTTTGTTGCTTCTGATCTCCATCAAAGGCAATTGACACTGATTTTACGATTTTTTCTTTTTGTGCAATCCCCAAAGGCAAGCGCATTGTTCTAATAGTTTGCTTAGCAATTACATCCTTTCTTAAATCTTCCGATTGAGCAGTGAAGTCGCTCGTCTGGTTTCCTCTCACACCATTCGAAACCGTTTTTCTTTTGTAGCTTGTGAGGAAGCTGTTGTAGCAGAAAAAAAAACCGTTTTTTTTTCCCACTACATCGATTGCGTTTTGCCTCGGAATCTGGATAAATTTGTTCTGCTTCTAACAAACATTTATGCTTCATTGCTTCTTTACCCATTTATATTGCGTCTGCTGAAAAGTGGAAGTTTTGTCATTCGCCCCCCTTTTGTACTTAAAAAGAAAAGAAAACGCGTTTCTGTTTACGATTTACACAAGTGCAGTGCAGCTTAGCTGTTTTGCCTCCTTTTATCTAGTGATGTGGTGGTGCTTTTGGTTTCACGAATCGACACCTCTCACAGCTTTGTGGAAACAAACTATTAAAGGTCGAGTGCAATTAAGATTGACAATTGGACGGTGGAGGTTGTGAATGCAGCTTAAGGAAAGGTGAAGGAGGCGTCGTGTCGTTCACTTTGCATATATATAAATATATATATATATTTTTTAGGTATCCTCTTTTTCGCTTCTACGCATCTCGTGTGCATTTGCTGTGAGAACGTGCAAACGAAGCTGCGGTGCCTTTACGCAGAGTAGAAAGGCAGCAATTTACAAATGAAGAAGAAGTGGATTTGAAGGCAAACAGAGCACGGGAGGGGAAACGAAACACGCATTCGTTGCGCTGCGGCAAAGCAAGATCGACAGATGATCCAACTCGGCTGCGGTCAGCACATCCTGCGCGTTTCCTTTCTCAACTTTGCTTTCCAGTTTTATCTGATTCTTCCTTTTTTGTTTTTCATGTCGCTTTCGCCCCTACTGCTATTTTCGTTTTTCTTTCTGCAATACCTTTCCGTCGCCCACGTCCATTTTTTCCTTTTTTTGGCTTTTGAGGCAAAATTTTGCAAGCAGAGCACCGCAAGCCAAGCTGGTGAAGTGGCCAACATTCTGTCAAGGGTGTTGATATGTGTATGCTTGCATGTACCCATTTCCCCCGTCTTGTCTCGGAAATCATGTCTTCTTTAATGCACGAGAGACTTTTTTAGTTTATTTTTTTTACAAAATAACCACAATTAGAAAGCGTTTTACGAATATTGAATTTGCTGTGTGAAAACACATATACACCACAAACAACAACTACTACTACCCCTCAATACTACTTCAGCGAAAGCCTTAACCTTTTTTTTACCCCGATTTTAATTTATACTTCCCCCTCACTTTCATGTGTGGGCGATGTTTCTTCACCACTCGTATTGTGAAAAAAGTCTAATTCCCTTGTCCCCTGTTTTTTTTTCCTCTAAAACTCCCCTGCTTTGATTTTTTTATTTAACTTTAAGTCAAAAGGTTGTGTTCCAGTGTCTTTTTTTCCTGTTGTACCCCTTTGCCCTCTTTCTCGCTGGTATTCATTTTCCCCGAAAGTCTTTTCTTTTTCTTTTTTTGCTTAGCTGCTTTACTTCCCTGTTCTCCTATTCCGTCTTATTCTTTTTGTTGCTTCACTTTTCAGAAGCAAATGCATATGGGCGTGATGGGGATAGACGCGCGGGCGTACGCTTGCAGCAGCAGAAGTCGCGATAAGACCCTCTCTGCTCCTTGTCGTACTACCGCCAAAGTATCCTCGTTATTGTATCATACGAAAAAGCGGATTGAGTGGAGGGAGGAGCACGATGGGAGGGAGTTGTGAGGAAGGTGGAAAGCGGAGAGAGCTGCGATTGAGGGGATGCTGGGACGTTGCACTTTTTCTGTTGCTCTTAATGACGTCAATGAGGCCCCCGGTGCTATTGGCACCGTGAAAACAATACAAACATTACACATCTTTCTTTATTTTATTTTATTTTTCTGTTTTTCCTACAAGGGTTAAATAAGAAGCTGTGCTGCATGTCCTAGAGAGAAGTTTGCCAGCGTGCATAAAGTGCTGCACTTGCTGATCATCTGCAGACACGTACAAACAAGCCCAAACGCTCACTGCAATTCCAGAATAAAGGAAACAACGGGTTTTTGCCAAGTTTTGGGCTTTCCGTCGTTGCGCTGCACTTTTTTTTTTTCTCCTCTGACTCTGCGTCAACGCAGGCTTTGCAACATGCTCAATTTTTTTTCTTCTTCCAGATGATGATCAAATGTACATGTGTCACATTGTACAGCAGCCACATACACAAATCAAGGAATTTGGCACTCTGAGAGAAGACAGTGGCATCCGTCACATAGTATCGAGTTAAAATGATGCAAATGCCCTATCAGTGGTATTATGTGCGGGTTTGTTAATGCGGTGGGTAAGGTATTTCTGTGCGTAGATGTACCGGTCAGCCTTGCCTCACCTCATTGAACCACTTCGTCTTTTTCACTATTTTTTGTTTGTTTGCAGATGCCATTTTCTCTTTTTTTGTGAGTACCCCTTTTCGAACGCTGACCGTTTTTATAGTTAAAAGAGGCGCGGCGCAACTTTGAAGGAAAAGGAAATGATATCATTGGGAGACCCCCATTTTATTTTTGAGAATTCTTTTGGAATAAGCCTTAAATTCTTTTTAAAAGCTCATTTTATCTGCAAAAGAATGTTATCTAGCCTCGTTTTCTTTTTTTTTTCTTCTGTATGTCAAGACCTTTTGCCTTGTACCCACCTATCTATTGGATATGTGTGTGAGAAACGTGCTGGTACTGCCCAACCCACACAAAGAATGGTTTGATTCCTCGTAATCTGACGCAAGATTGTTCGACTTGGAGTGCCGCACACCCTGCTTGACTGCAATATGGTCACACACACAAAAAAGAACGCAGCGTGGCCCACTCTCCGTTTCGAACGCCTTTTTCTTTTCTGGTAGTTGTGTGCCAAACACAACCACAAAGTACATTCTTTTGAGTAGCTCTTCGGTTTACTCGTTGTGGTTTCAATTCGAAGCGCACGTCTGTTTTCTCTGTTTCTTTTTGTTGTTTGCTAATTTTTTCTTTACCCCACTTTCAGGTACTCCCCTTCTCCCTTTAGATCTGCTGCGAGATGAAGCGATGTGTGCTCGCCCCACTTGACGTCTTTCTATGTTATTTAGCCGAAGACGGTGGTTGTAGATCTATTGGTTCTGTGCTTTCTCACCTTTTTTTTTTTAACTCGCAAGAGTTCTGTTTTGACTTTTCTTCGCCTGTCATTATACCGTAAGTGCTTACAAAAAATAAAACCTCCAAGCAAATACGAATTGTTGAGCAAATATTTGTATTTACCTCCATTAAACTTGATTGGCTTCCACCGTCGCGCAACAGCGCGGAAGAAAAAGGGACGTTACCTCGTCGCGGCAGCCTAACTATCACAAGTGCAACCCGGGAGGTTCATTACAAATACAGATGCATTTCTTTTTTTCCCGTTTAAACGAGGAAACACCTGTATGAAAGGCTGCATATCGGCGCTTACTTGTGAGAATGCCACGTGGAAGGTCGAATTCGATCAAAGTCGGAATTTACCCGCGTCTCACGTGGCACTGCAGAGGCGGTCGTGGTGCTGTTTCTTTATGTCGCTCAACTCGACTGCTTCTTTTTGTCCTTATCTCCCTTTTTTTTCATTTCATCGACCAACATAATAACCCTGCGTAATGATCAAACCTCTTTTTCTTCTTTCTCTTTACGCGTCTGGTGCTTTTTTTTTTTTATTGCATTTGCCGTTTTCAAATTCAGTACAATATCTGCCATTTCCCAACTTTGATAGGGGAAAGCGCTGTGGCTGCACTGCGCTGGCGAAGTGGAACAAGACAGAGCTGCACCTTCATAAAAAAAAACGGCGAACTACAGTGGCATCGGTTTTGCGGTTGTTTGTCGTTCTTTTGGGTACCTTCTGCTGTGATGGTTTTTGCTATCGACCACCGTTTGCCGCTTTGACCGCGTTCTCCGTTTACTCACTTTTTGGCCCCTGCTGCTTTGCCTCTGGTCGCTTTTTTCTTCAATTCTGCCTACTTCTTTCAAGCTTCCACCCTCTGTTTTTGTTGCCAACCATTTTTTTTTCTTGCTTCTTTCAACTTGAGTCTCTAAAAACAAAAGCACTTTTTGTTTCCTTTTTTTTATTTTTTAGTAGCTTAATTCTTGCTTTTTAAAGCAAATGGCGTCGGAGTACAAACAGAGAGAAACCGTTGGTGTGGAGGACCTTGTCCTTTTGCCGCAGATCTCCGAGAAAGCCATCACCGAAGATCTTGCGGTGCGGCACAAGGAGGATCTCATTTACACCAACATCGGCTCCGTCTTGCTTGTCGTGAACCCGTTCAAGCAAATTCCCGGCCTCTACAACGAAGCCCACATGCAGTTTTACCGCCACAGCGGCCGTCTCGGTGGTGTGCGGGACGCGCTGCTGGAGGGGCAGGAGCCCGGGGATGCCGCGTTGGGCGGTCCTCACATCTTCGCGTTGGCCGAGGACACGTACCGCAGTATGGTCTCCGAGGAGGAAAACCAATGCATTATCATCTCCGGCGAGTCTGGCGCCGGCAAGACGGAGGCCTCGAAGCAGATTATGCAGTACATCTCCGCCGTCTCCGGCAACACGAGCGACATGCAGAAAGTTAAGCGCATCATCCTCGAGTCGAACCCGCTGCTTGAGGCCTTTGGTAACGCCAAGACGCTGCGCAACGACAACAGCTCCCGCTTTGGCAAGTTCCTCGAGATCTACTTCGACGCCCGCGGTGGCCCGGTCGGGGGCCACATGTCGCACTTCTTGCTCGAGAAGTCGCGTGTGTCGAGTCAGCAGGAGGGGGAGTGCAACTTCCACATTCTCTATCAACTGTGCACCGGTGCCGCCGAGGCAATGAACGGGGGTGACGGTGGTGCAAGTTCGGCCGCGCGGCAGCCACGCAGCGGCAAGGCGCACCACGACGGAGAGAGCAGCGCCTCGGACCTCGACGAGGAGGGCCCCGTTGACTGGACAGCGCTTTTTACGGCTATGAAGATGCAGGGCATCTCCGACCGCGTCGGCCTCGCTCGACTCGGCCAGGCCACCAACGTCTACCCGTGGAAGTACCTGCGGCCCGTCATCGCCTCCGGCCGCCACGCCGACGACTTCACCCCGCGCACCGGCATCGACGACAGCAGAGGGTGGCGGGAGACGCTGCTGGCGATGGAGGCGATGGGCATGACCCGCGACGACCAAGTTGCCGTCGTCAAGACACTCTGCCTCGTCCTCCACTTTGGCGAGCTGGACTTCGTGGCCCCAGAGGAGGGCGGGGAGCTGGCCGCGGGGCAGCAGCCGTGCACCCTTGCCAACCCGGAAGCCCTCGACTTCATCGCGGTGCAGCTCGGCGTGGATGCGAAGGCGCTGCTGAAGGCGCTGACGTGGCGCAAGCTGCAGATGGGCGCGACGGAGGTGGTCTTCTCCCCGCTGGACGCGCAGCAGTGCCGCAACACGCGCGACGCCATCGCCAAGGCGCTCTACGAGGGCGTCTTCGAGTTCATCGTCAGCTCCGTCAACATCGCGTTTGGCGACGCCCCGCATGCGCTGATGCTCGGCGTGCTGGACATCTACGGCTTTGAGATTTTTGCGAAGAACGGCTTTGAGCAGTTCTGCATTAACTACGTGAACGAGAAGCTCCAGCAGATTTTTATCGAGCTCACGCTGCGGGTGGAGCAGGAGGAGTACGTGCGGGAGAACATTCCGTGGGAGGCGATCAAGTACTTTGACAACCAGATTGTCTGCGACCTCATCGAGAGCAACCGCCCGCCCGGCCTCTTCGCCATTATGGACGACGTCTGCCTCACCATGGCAAAGGAGGAGGAGTCGGTGGCGGACCGGAAGTTGCTGGACAAGCTGGACATGACCTACCGCGACCACCCCAACTTTGTGCGCAGCGAGCGGGGCTTCATCATCAAGCACTACGCAGGCGATGTGGAGTACAGCACCGACGGCTTCATCGGCCGCAACAAGGACCGCCTTGGCGTGGATGTGGTGGAGGTGCTGTCGCGCTGCACCAACACCTTCGTGCTCGAGATGCTGACGGAGGTGCTCGCGGACGGTCTGGCTGCCGCCTCGCCGACCACCGGCGCCACCGCGAAGCGTCCGTCCACCACGGCGGGCTACAAAATTCGCCAGCAGGCGGCAGACCTCGTGCGGACGCTAAAGCAGTGCACGCCGCACTACGTCCGCACAATCAAGTCGAATGACATGAAGCGCGGCGACTTCTTCGACGAGGCGCGGGTGCTGCACCAGGTGAAGTACCTTGGTCTGCTGGAGAACGTGCGGGTGCGGCGAGCGGGCTACAGCTACCGACAGTACTTTGACAAATTCCTCAAGCGCTTCAAGTACACCTGTCCCAGCACCTACCCCCGACCTTTTCGAGGCACCGACCGGGCCGCGTGCGAAGCGATTCTCTCCTACCTCCAGCACGAGCAAGGCGTCGTGCCACCGCAGTCGTACGCGATTGGCACGAGCAAAGTCTTCATTCGGCAGCCGGAGCACGTGTTGGCGCTGGAGCAGAGCCGCGAGGCCGCTTTCCACGCCCTGTCCATCACTATCCAGCGGGCCTGGCGGCGCTACACGCAGCGGAAGCAGCTGCTGCGGCTGAAGGCGAAGCTGGATCGCGCCTATCAGCGCCGCGGCAAGGTGCGCCGCGCCGATAGCGTCTTCCGCGCCTACGAGGGTCTCTACGTGGACGTGGACGCCGTCGTGGCGGCGGGTGGGCCGCAGACGTCGCTCGGCGCCGCCGGCGGCACCGTCCCGCGCGCCTTGTCGAGTCGCCTGGCGGTTGCATCGGAAGCGATGCTGCAGTTTGATCCGATTGCGAGCGCCTGGCGCGCCTTCTGGACTTCGACAGTGGAGGCAGGGCAGCAACGCAAGAAGTTCTACGTGAACGCGCTGACGCAGGAGACGGTGTGGGAGCGGCCACGTGCGTTGGACCCGCCGCGGCTCATTTTCTCCTGTGTGGCGGAGCGTGTGGTGAACTGGGCCACCGCCAAGACGGTGCGCGAGTACGTCTTTCTGACAAACCACGACGTGCTCTACCTGGTGCGTGAGCGGCCGAAGGTGGCGGCAGACGAGGCGTCCGCACAAGGGGCGAATGGTGACAAGGGCAAGAAGAAGGCAAAGGACGCGAAGCCAGCGAGCGAGACGGCGACGTTGGAGCCGTGCTTTACCTTGCAGAAGCGCATCGACCTCCGGCTTCTCACCCAAGTAGCCGTGACGGCCATGGCGGACACGGTGCTGGTGCTGCGCACGCTGCCCGTCCTCGCACCGTACCGCCGTGTGCTGGACACTGTCCGCACAAAAACGGGGCCAACGCAGTGCGAGACGTGCGGGCGGCCAGCGACGCCGGCGATGCGGCGGGCCAACTGTCCGAGCTGCGGGCGGTTGTGTTGCGTGCGGCACTGCCTCGTGCACGCGCGACCGCTGCCGACGATAACTGGGCAAGCGAAAGCGGTGCACGTGTGCCCTGCCTGCGTGACCGGCGAACCACTGGAGGCGGTGAGTGACGTCGTGTTGCTGACGCCATTCAAGACAGAACTGGCCGGCACGCTCTGCTCCGAGTACCAGGAGTGCATGGGCAACCCGCTGGCGCTGCTGGTGGCGAACACGATTCCTTTTGCCGTTTGGAATCCCGCGCCACCACCACCGAAGAAAACGAAACAGAAGACAACAGCGAAAAAAGCAAAGGGTGGCGCAGCAGACGCGAACGAGGCGCCAGAGGAGCTGCCCGGTGTGCTGGGTGCATCGTACGAGGTGACACTGAACTGCGTGGCAACAAACGACGCGATGACGGGGGACACGGTGCTCACCCCGGCAATCCCCGCCGCTCCCGCCGCCGGAGCAGAGATTGGGGCTGCCACGAACGGCAAAAAAAACAAAAGAGGGATCGCGCGCACGGGAAGCAAGGGCGGTGCGGGGAGCGCCGCCATGGAGGATGAGGTGGTGGACCTCGCCGCTCTGCCAGCCGAGACGGCGAGGGTGCTGACGGTGGTGGCCCCAACCGGCATTACGGCGCAGCAGATTCAGAGGATGGAGGCGGTGCGAGAAGAACGACGGAAGGTGGCGGCGGCGCGGCGACGACAGGAGGAGGAGGAGGAGCGCCAGCGCGAGGCGCAGCGAGAGGCCGAGCGCGCCGCGGAGCACCGTCGCGTGGTGCAGGAGCGCAAGAAGGCGAAGGCCGCGGAGTCGGCGCGCATGGAGGGGGAGAGGGCGGCACGGGAGAAGGCAGCGGCGGAGAGGCGCGAGCAGGCGGCCAAGCTCGTGGCAGAGCGCGCCAGGCGACGCTAGATGGCGGGGGAGGGAAGGGTGTTATGTGCCACTCTCTGAAAGGTGGTCTCTGGCTCCTTCTTTTGAACGAAGCAGATCACGTTGCGCGCTCTGATTTTTCTCCTCTTTTTTTTTCTGGCCGGTACCGCTTTGTTTTCCTGTGCATTCTAGCCACCACGGCTTATGCACTTCTGACAGAGGCTTCTAGCAACTCTTCCCGGTTTGCCGAGAAATTATTGTGTACACTACTACAAATAAACAAACAAGATAAACTCATTGCACGTTTCTGTTTGCGAATAAGTGCACCAGAAAAAGAAAAAAGGCGTTTCCGTTGAGGTGTATTTGCTTCACCACATCTTGATGGCGCAGCGTGGCTCCGAGCGCTTATAAATATTTCCAGCGTTTGTCGTTGCTAAAACTCATGAGGCTTGTTGCTGCACAGGATCACGCTTCCAACTTTCAAGTGTGTGAAAAGCGTTTGAAGAGACAAAACGCTTTCACGCACTTGTCTTTCGCAGGTGTGCGTCTTCCCTCTACATCATCTTTGTTTATACTTCTCTTTTTTTCCCCCTCCCCTCTCTTCCAATTTTCAGCCTTTACAAAGCGTACTCGTGACGTTAACGCCGCACATACACCGTAGCAGGCACTATTTTCACACCGCGCAACAATAACAACATTTTTTTTTTTGTTTGGATAACATCAGAATAGCAGTATTGTTTTATTCCCCCTTTCTTTGAGAGACACCAAAATAATGACCTCCGAATCCTTTACATCAACGGATCGTACATGCGTCGTCGGCACCCTACCGCCTGCCTTGACGGCTATTCTTTCCCAACCATCGCACAACGTAGTCGCCTACCTGGCCGCAGCGCCGCCGTCTGTGAATGCGGTTTCTGCACCGACTTCTGCGATGAGCAGCGGTGCCGTAGGCAGCGTCGTTGCACAGGGCAAAGGTGCAATGTCGTACGCCATCTTTGAAGACACTGCGGCACGGCGCCGCTGGACAGCGCAGCTGAGCTGTCAAGACGACGACAGCAGCAGTGGCGGTCAAGCCGAATCCTGTGATGATGCAGGGGCGTGGCGTGTCAGCAGGGCTGCGCTGGCAGAGTTGCAGTTGGAAAGTGCAACAGAGAGCAGCCGCGGCGGCAGTCTCCCACCCGCTGACCTTTCAAGCATGGTGCGGCTGGCTGGTGCAAAGTATGTCATGCTGCAAGAAACGTGGTGCGAAAGTGCACTTGGTGATGCGGCCTCGCCTTCATCGCTTGCTGATTTCTCGCAATCTTATTCGGTGGCCACGACGGATGCGGCGAAAGAAGCCACCGCACATTCACCACTGCATCATGTACCGCAAGCAACCTCCGCTTCTAAAGCCGAATCGCAATTAAACAAGGCAACTGGCATAGACGAAGTACCGCCTTTACCTCACCCTTCGCCCGATCTTTCTGTTGTCAGGGCTGGCGAGGTGAGTGAGAGCAGCAGCAGTAGCGCGACTACTCTTGTCGCACACACGAGTACTGTCTCTGAACAGACGCCGGTTCCTGAATCGACTGCGAGCAGCGCAAGCGCCACTTCCTCACTGCAAGGGCTCTCCCTGCACGACTTAACAAACCAACACAGCGCTCTGGTCCGCCTTCTCGTCCAACTACTCGCGCTGAAGCGAATGCCGGTGGCACAAGTCGTGCGGGAAGTCTGTACAATCTCGAATAAGTTTCATCGCCCCACGTGCACGGTACACGACGCTGCGTCGTCTGACGAGCTGCGCTACACGGACACCGACGTCGCGGTGGCAGTCGCGCAGCTCACCTTTCCTCACCCGACCCACCCGCGCCAGCGTGAGCTGAAGAGCGAGGCGTACTTTCTCGTGCGGCTGGACGGGTACGAGGAAGGGGCGCTGCAGCGGCAGGCAGCAGACCGCGCCTATCCCGCCCTGGCACAGCACTGGCCGGCCTCCGCGGCGCTGCTCGACGCCATGGAGCGTTACGTTAACCGCGATGTGGTGCTCGAGACGCGGAAGCGGCACCCTGAGCTGATGACGGCGCCGCCCGGTGCCGAGAAGCGGCGGCGTGGACGACGGCAGCAGAAGCGCGGTGTCAAGCGGCAGCGGTCTGACTCGTCGAGTAACTCCGCGGCTGCCTCAGAGGAAGAGGAGGACGAGGACAGCGGCGAAAAGAGTGACAGCGATGGGGAGACGGCGTTGAAGCGTGGTGCAGTGAAGGCCAAGGAGGCCGCACCCATCACCTCGTCTATCGAGCAGTCACCCCAACAAGAGAGGCAAGTGGGACCGGGGCCGCAGCTGCGGCAGCCACCTTCTCCTCACAGGCAATCATTCCAGTCCCTGCGCGAGTACCCGCAGTCGCTGGAACGTGGTGACCTGCGCGCCTGGAGCGCTAGTGCAGAGGCAGCCGCGGTGCGAGCGTGCCTGCACGCCGCCACCACTCTCGCTCCGCCGCCCTCCGCCGCCCGCGGTGCGGCGCCGCCCACCACGCTCACCGCCCTGCCGATCGCCACCATGGAGGATGTGGCGGTGCTGCGCGTCCACTACGACGCTCTCGCCACGGCGGAAACCACGCTCGAGCGCCACCTGCTCGACTACCGAGACACGATGCAGTCCTTGCACGCCTGGTACCGCCCCGAGCAGTGCTCGCAGCAATTTCAGTCGGAGCTGTCAACGTGGGTGCAGACGCAGGAGGAGAGCCGTGCTGATCTTGTGA
>MDUD01006130.1:0-10309 GCA_002216565.1 Crithidia mellificae | reverse complement strand
GCCCCGAGGGAGACGGCGCCGGTGCCGCTCAGCGTCTGCACCGCTACCAGGTTCTCCGGTGCCACCGTGTCAGCGTAGATGATCTTCGTGGCCTCATCAATAAAGGGCTTGAAGCCGGCGATGGGCAGGTACTCGTAGTCGAGGTTCATGTCCAGCAGCCGCTGCTCCGCCTTGCGCACCGTCTTCAGCGGGTAAGGCACGCCATTTTCGTCGCGGTAGGCGCCGATAATGAGATCCGCCTTAGGTCCCTTCACCGCCTTTGCCTTCTGCGCAAGGTGGAAGATGGAGTCCGGCGGCAGGGTAGAGAGGTTGTCAAACTTGTCCGCGGACATTTTTTCGTATATTGAAAGAGTTTTATTTTTGTTTGCGTAAAAAGGAAAAGCGTTGGTAAGCGATATAAAGCTATTTTTTCGTAAATTATATATTTTTGATGTGTTGCGCTGAGATGACTTTGTGTGGAAAATAGACCTGAATCGTAAAGAATAAAGAGTTTGACGTTGAGACAAGATTTAATAGGCGTCGAGAAGCTTTGAGATACATTGAAAGACTTACATCAAATATCCTTTTTCGGCAAACCAAAGGCGAAAGGATTTGTGTTGCATAATATAAAATCACAGAACACATTCTACCTTACAGCTGTAAAGCGTGTTAAGCTAAAGATTAAAGTATTTTCCATTCTGCCACAAGAATTTAATCAATGTGTGGCAATGACGTGCAAGGTGCAGTTAATTTACACACACACATTTTTTATATTCGTGTAAATTGTAATTTAAAAGCGGAGTAAAAAAACCTGACAAAATTTTACAAAAAAGGTAGTCTTCATGACCAATACTTTTTGCCAGCGGTGCGTAATGGGGTGCATACACACAGGTGATGCAGAAAAAACAAGTTGAGAACAACACATCAGCACAGGTTCACTCGCAAACACACACTTCCTGGCTCAACAAGTCATCGTTCTCACGAAGACAATCGCAGAACATCTTCCAGCCGCTCCGTCTCTACGGCACCTTCGTTTTCCTGCGCCATCCGCCGCTGTTCTTGCTGCACCGCCAGCAACACATCCCTTTCCGTCCACTGAGCCGCCGTCGGGGCATCGGGGAGGCGGCGTGTCCCCATATAAGCGCTAACGGGGAGCGCCGCGGGTGGAGGAGCCGCTGCTGCGCCGTTGCTGTCGTGTCGGCCGGGGAAGAGGAGGTGTCGTGTGAGGCGCAGACTGGCTCTTTCCGCGCTGCTGTCTTCCGTGAGCGCTGCGCTGCTGTTGTCACCATTCACACTTGCTTCTCCGTCAGCGCCGGCCGTGGCGGCAGTGCTGTTGCCGGCAGCCGATGCGGCGGTGCCGTTCGTTGCCGCACTGGTGCGTGTGCGCCACGGTACCACGTACCCGCCATCGTCCAACACCGCCGTCACCGCGGGATACCCACCACCGCCGCCGCTGCTGCTGCCTCCTCCACCTCCAGGGGCGGTGGACGCAGCCGGAGTCGCAGCGCCATTACCAGCGCCATGATGACTGCTGTTTTGGTTGTTGTGGCTAAAATTGTGGCTCGACACACTCGCAGAGGCCGCCACTGGGGTGGCTGCTGTCGAGGCCGCTGCCGAGTTCGCGCTGTTGCGCTGCGTGAGAGAGGTGAAGGAGAGTGCCTCCAACACGCCGTCCACGCCGCGCACCTCACTGGAGACGGCGCCGGCCGTGGCGGCGGTGCTGGTGGTGACGCCGAGCGCCTCGGAGGCCTCGTCGGTGTCGGCGTGGCTGTTTGCTGCGGCGGCACAAGCGGCGTCGCTTGCCGTTATGCTGTCCTCTCCAAAAACGGTGCGGAGCACCTCGACGACGTGGTTGGAATCGACAGAAATAGCGGCGGCTGCTGCCTCGTAAGGCGGCGATGTCCCGTGGCGCTTCAGCTCTGCGGCAACCTGCAAGCACCACTCCCGGGTGAGGGCGAAGGGGGCGGACTCGGCCGCGGGAGCCGCCGGCTGCACCCAGCCTCCAAAGCCGTCATCGTCGTCGTCGTCGCCAGCAAGGCGTGCGTTACCATTTATGTTGCTCTGGTCAGCTGTAGTAGCGTTTTCCGTAGAGGCAGCCGCAGCGGGCGGCTGATCTTCAGCAGAGGGTGGTGGCCGACCAAAAAGCCCCGTTGATCTTGACGGCGCAGCCGCTGCAGGAGAAGAAGACGCGGTTACCGGGGCGGCGAAGTCCGGCAAGGCAACGGCGATGGTGGACTTGGCAGGCGCGGCTGCAGGCGGGGAGGGTGACGGTGCGGACGTTGACGTCGGTGGTGCAAGACGGATGCGCAGTCCCGTGCCCGGGCTCGCCGCTGCAGGCTGCTCAGGAGAAGCTGCAGTTGATGTACCTGCCGCCACTACTGCCGCGGTTGGAAGCGACAGCAACCCGCCGCCTTGCCCTGCACCGGACGGTTCGGTCTCCGCCTTAGCAGGGCTGTTTGCGCGTTGCAGGGCGGCACGACGGGCCTCCATGAGCGCAGCACGCGCCGCTAGCCGCTCTTTAGTGAAGAAGACGCGCGGTGGGCGTTCGCCGTCGCCGTCGCCGTTGTTGCTCTCCTTCTGCGGAGCGGCGGACGCCTCGCCCTCCGTGCCGTCCTGCTGCGCGGACGCTTCATCCTGCGCGGCCTTGCTGCCGCCGTCTTCAACGGCCTTATTTGCCTTTGCCTTTCTCGTATCCGCGCCACGCGTCCACGCCGCCCACGACGGCGCGTTTGGCTTTACAAAAGAGCGCGGGGCAGGGGAGCCGTGTGCGTTGGCGCAGCGATGAGTGAAGCGGAAGTGCGGGACAGCACGCAGTATTGCCGCCTCTTCGGCATCGACGCCGTCGTCCTCGCTGTCCTTCTCTCCGTCCTCTTCGTCTGTATTGTCGTTGGCGTGTTTAAACTCCATGCGGGTGTAGTCCGGTTCGTAAAAGAAGTCGCGGTCCGTCCACGGCGACGACGGCGGCTCCGCGAACTGCGTCGCGCTGGGATCGGCGAAGTCAACGTGACGTTGTGCAGGCGTCGCCACAGGCGCTACTGCCGGCTCCGCAAAGTCGTCACCATCATCGGCCACTGTATTCGACGGGGGCGGCTGCTGCGACTGCATCGACGTGGTGGGCTCACCCCACATGTCATCTTCATCGTCGTCTTCTTGAACCAGCTGGCTCGCACTGCCCGTCGCCGGCTCCTTCACATCCTCGCCAAAGACATCCGCCGGAATCGCCGCGCGCGTGCTGCGGAAGCCCATTAGCGGCACTGGAAGCTGCTGCTGNNGCTGCTGCTGTTGTTGCACCTGCGACTGCGGCGGAGATGACGGAGTGAGGGATGACGTGCCAGACGGGTTCAGCGCGGCGCGCCCGCTACTGGATGCGTTGGTGTCCTCCCCATCTTCCACGTCGAGCTGCGGTGACGCGTCGACACTGCGCCGTGGGACATTGCCAGGGCCGCTGCCACCATCGTGCCCATTGTTGTTATTGTTGTTCTTGCTGCCGCCTATCGCGACACTGGGGAAGTGGGGCAGAGGGACGGACGCGAATGGGCCGTGGCGATGGAGGGGCTGCGGCATCACTGGACTCTCCGCATCCCCTGTCACTGCCTCGTCGGCGTAGCGGCGGAAAAAAGCGGCGGCGGCGGCTGTGGTGGTGCTGGTGGTTGTCGCTGCAATGCCGTCTGTCCACATTCGCGTCGAGGTGGACGCGGAGAGGTCGCCGTTCGTCGTCGTGGTGGTCGTTGCCGATCCTGGCCGTGACGCCATCGTGCCGTGAATGCCGAGTGCTCCCGTCTGTGCCGACGGGTCCACGTGGCTGTGCGGTGCGTGCTGGTGAAAGGAGGACGCGGAGGTTTGTTGGGCTGCCGCAGCAGCAGCTGCAAAGTTGCCACTGGCCGAGCTCAGCACCGCCGAGGTGTTGACGAAGTCGCGCCGAGAATGAGAGTTGATCGGTCCTGCGTCGAGCAGCAGCTCCGGCGTTTCACTGAAGTTCAGGCTGCCGACTGGCTGAATGAGGTATTGAGAGGTGGAGTTGGGTGCGCGGGTGGTGGCGGTGCCGCTTGTGTCGTCGTCCTCTGGGCTGTTGACACCGTCCTCGCCGCGGTAATGCCGAGTGCGCGCTGACATGGAGAGGGAGTGGCTGCTCCACTCAAGGCCGGCCACCGGAATCGCCTCGCTGACCTCGCCACCAGTGGCGCTGACAGGAGAGGCCAACGCAGGAGCTGTGGGCGACAGGCGGTCGTTGGACACTGGGGAAGCAACGACGGCAGCGACAAGCGCAGCCGGGTGCTCTTGCGGCGGCAATGCCTCATCGACTTCGCTTTTGGCATCCCCTCCCGCTGCTGCTGCTGCTGCTGCTGCTGCTGCTGGTGCTGGAGGCTCTGCCTTGTCGTTCATGCTCTCCGCCTCTGTGTCCGCCGCCGCAGAGGGCTTCGAGACGGACGACGAAGAAGTTCGGTGCGACGAGGCGGACGGCCAGCCCAGCGGCGGCGCCGTGTCATTCGAGGCCCGACGCTTGTTGGCCGCCTCAGCGTGGGCCGCGGCGCTCTCGATGTGCAGCGAGGAGAGGACGGAGTTGGTGGAGGCGAGGGGGTTGCTGCTCTCACTCTCGCGCGAGGAGCGGGCGTGGGCGACCGGCGAGAGGACAAGCGGCGGGGGGTGCACGCCAGCGGAGTAGCTGCCGCTGCCTTTTTCCGCCTCTCCCATCGCGGCTTCCGTGTTGTCGTTGTTCACCTCCAGCACCGCCTCCGCCGCTGCCTCCTCCAGCGCCGCCGCCTGCTCACCGCCGCCGCGCGCCGTCGACTTCAGCACCGGCGGTAGCAGGCTACTCGTGCTGTTGCTGAAGAGGTCATCTGCGTTGCTGGCCATTTTCGTGGCGGAGCAGGTCGGGGTGCCGCTGACGGGGGTGCGGCGGTTGGGCGGCACGAATTCGTTGAAGTTTTCCGTCAGGCTGTGGCGGTGGAAGGGGTAGGCAAGCTGCAGGCTTGGCGGTGGCTGCACCGCCGCGTTGAACTGCTGCGACGAGCTGATCTCGCTGCTTGGCAGGTCTTCGTAGACAAGCGGGTTGGACACGCTCAGCGAGAGCATGCGGGAGCCCTCCTCGCTCATCGACGTACGGAGCAGCTCCGCCTTCCCGCCACTCTGCCCCTCCCCTTCTTCGTCCTCCGCACCGCTGTCGATGTCGAAGAAGCTGGGCTTTGCGTGGAAGGTGCCGACGCCGTCCGCATTGGCGATGTTTCCAACCCCGGTGCTGGAAGGGCCGTGGCGCAGCTGTGCATTGGGTGTGGTGAGAGCGGCAAACATGGCGGCCACAGAGCGCGACTGAATGCCGGTTGCGGTGGGCGAGGTGGCGGAGTTGGTGGAGAGCGAGGCGCTCGAGGCTAGATTGACCGCGGCCGAGGACGGATTGCGCGAGGAGGCCGGCGGGGTGGCGATGGCGTGCAGCGCGTTGCCGCCGCTCACCGTGTTGGCGTGCGAGCCCGCCGCCTGCCCCAGATGCGGCAGACGCGGGATGTAGCTGTACGTGCTTGCAGTGCCGCTGTCCCGCATCGGCGAAAGCGGCAGCGCGAGCCCGGACGACGCCGCCGTCGCCTCCACGCTGCTCGTCGTCGCCGAGGCCACACTTGGCGCCTTCTCGGAGCGCTGTCTGCCCTGGCCGCCCAAGCCGGCAAGCGTTGCGGAATTGTTGCTGCTGCTGCTGTTGGCCGCGTTCAGCCCAAGTGTCTGCAGCAGCGCCTGTCGCATCTGCGCGGCCACCTGCAGGCGGTGCGCATCGCCGGGCGAGCTTGGGTCGGCATCGCCGACGCTGTTTGTTGTGGTGGAGAAGGTGGTGCTCATGGTGCTCACCATTGTACCGAACGTTTCGTCGAGGGTGTTGTTCAGCTCGAGGTGCGAGGGCGACGCCTGCGCGCCGCCGCGCACCCCACCGTTGGTACTCCCGCTGCTGCCACTACTCACCAAGGGCACCCCCGCCACCGCGGCGGCCGCGAAGGACGAGCCAGTGAGGGGGGAGTTGGGGCTGCCGCCGCCGTGGTGGCGCTGCTCGCGGCCGAGGCCGTCGCGGCGGAAGACCACCGCGAGCTCGCCGTTCTCCTCGTCCACGGCGAGGTAGGGCGGGGAGAGGGAGGCGGCACCGCGGCTCGGAGCGGAGAAGTGGCTGCTTGTGCTGCGGTCGATCGCGCCGTCGCCGCCCTGCGACCCGCTGCCGCTGCCGCTGAAGGCGAGGTAGGCGGCCGGGTTGTGGCGCAGCACGCCTCCGCCGCCGAAGCGGGCGGGCGGGACACCGCTGCTGTTGAGCGCCGCTGCTGCCGCCGCCGTAGCGGAAGCTTCCGCGTCAAGGCAGCCGCTGCCGGCGTAGCTGCCGCTGCTCATGGCGGCGGGTTCGCTGACGAGGCTGGCGCCTGTGGATAGCTCGCTGCGCGGGGAGGTGAGGGAGACGGCGGGGTTGCCGCTGATCGGACCGCCACTCACGCGCGCTGCGCTGCCGATCGGGTTGGACTCCACGCACCCCTCGGGCCCTTCCGCTGCCGCGGTCGTGGTGCGCGCGCGTGGCTTTGGTGGCGGCGGTGAGCGCGTCTGATAGGCGTGTCCGCTGCTTGCGTGATCGGCGTCGAAGGAGGGCAAAGATACCTGACCGCCCTCGCCGTCGCCGCGGCCGGTGTTGTCAGAGAGGCGCCACGGAACGTAGCTGTGGTGTGGGGAGAGCGAGGGCTTTAACGCGCTCTTCGTGCGCGGTGCGGTGGCGCCGTGAATGCTGCTGCTAAACGCCGCCAGCGCACGCGCAACATCGGAGTTCATCTGCGCGGCGCCACCTCCGCAGCCGCTGCTATTGTTGCGGTGTCCTGCTGCTGGTGCATCCGGCCCCCCCGCCGCCGCAGCAGCAGGGGCATTAAAGTTGCCCCACGGAAGCGTGTTGTGCACTTCCGCGCTCGCCTCCTCGTCATCTTCGCCGCTGTCCGCGCTAGGACTTATGGGCCGCTTGCGACGGAGCGGTTCTTCCTGATGCTGCGGCTGCTGCTGCTGACGGGGCTGCCGCGCCGTCTCATTTAACGCATCTTCTTCGTTGCGTGGCGTTCGCACGCCCGCAGTGTCCGCTGGGTCAGCGTGCTGCTCCGTGTGATGCGGCGACCGTTGCTGCCTGCTGCCACGTCCACTGCTGTGGCTATTCTCTTCATTTTCTTCCGCACCTTCTGAGTTGAGACCATCATGGTCATCCTCACTAGTCTTATTGTCATCGCCGTTGTCTCTCTTTACCAGTGTGGCAGCAAACGGCTCCGCGCCGGATGAGCTGCTGGCGTCCTCGCCAACATCAACTTCCGCTGCCGTCGGCGGTGCCGAGTCACCGCTGCCGTCGTCCAGTGCTGCAAACCGCCGCGGCTTTGGACGTAAAGGCAGCGGGTGAGCTGATGGGCTGTAGTGCGGCGAGCGCTTGCCTGCGCTGAAGCACGGTGTTGCCACGCTGGACTCCACGCCAGCGCCTCCGCTGCCGCTTCCACTGTTCAACTCGTTTTCAGCCGCTGCTGCGGCGGTGTTCATGGTGGTGGTGGCGGCATCGCCAGTCGCGGCAAGGTGGATGGCTTCTTCCGCGTGAAGGGGAGCACCGGCACCGTCGTCGTGTGGCGCTGCGTCCTCCTTCGTTGCCGCCTGCGTCGCCATCGACATCGCTGCAGGGCTGTAGAGCGCGGCGGCATCGAGGGGCGGGGTGATGTCTCCGCCTTTTGCTTTGCTTGATGTGGCGGTCAGAGGGGCAGTCTGAACAGAGTCAGGCCGACTGTTGCCCGCCGCGCTGACGTGGTCGGACGAGGTCGGGGTGGTGTGCAGAGACAGAACGTTGCCGAGTGGTTGTTCCGCGGTAGATGCAGCAGCGTCGGCATCCGTGCCGGGCTGAGTGTTCTCGTCACTTTGGTCGGGAACAGAAACGGGGTGGTGTGGCGGTGGTAAGGGCGAAGGCACGGCCACGGTGCTCTGCGCCGCACCACGTGTTCTTATGGCAGAGTCCATGTCAGCTAAACTAAACAGTATTATTAACTTTCAAACGTCGAAGGTAGAATTAACGGCAAAGAAAAGGCTACGATTGCGAAAGCACCGACACCAATTACCACTACACACTCCGAAAAAAAAGATCTTTTTATTGCAAGAGCTACAAACCCGGTTACTAATCGATGGCGCTATACACACCCAACAAAGAAGAAAACCACAAGAAGAGCAGGATGAAGTAGACAAACGCTGCTGATAGAAACGCCAGTTACACAGTTTGTAGTGAAAACGAAGCAAGAAGACAAGGAGAAAACTACTTGGTTTTGGAACGCGCACTGCTGCACACACAAAAAAACCTTTCAACGACAAGAAAGATGAAAAGAAGGGAATCTGAGGGCTAAACGGAGTGTACCAAACTCAACGTTTGACGCTAGAACACGTTTTTTTTTTGGTTGGTTGTTTACCGAGGCGCACAGAAGCGTCTTTACGTTAAAAGGTAAAAAAAGAGTCTTCTCAACAACAATAGAAAAAGGGAAAGCACCCAAAGTGAAATAATTTGAGTACCAAAGACAATTTGAAAACAAAGAACACAATAATAATTTTTCTTTTCTCGTGTTTAACGACCGTAATAGTAGAAAGAAAGAAATCGAAAACTAAATAAACAAAAAAAAACGGAGTACTAAAGAGAGCGAGACAAATGTGCACAAAGAGATTTCAGCAGTAGTACTTGTCTGCGTCGGTAACACAAGTGAATTTTTATTGACGTTCACCAGTGACGTTGACTTGATAAGCAGAAAACACCAGCGGAAAGTAAAGGGAAAAAAAAAGAGAAAGGAGAAGCAATGCAAGCGAAGAAAATGGTGAACAACAACAACAGTGTAACAGCACAACCCCGATTAGAAAAATGTAGATTCGCACAATTTGCACAACAACAGCAACACAGATATGAAGAGGATGAGGTGCGTTGACGAGTAGAGAAAGAAAAAGAGGCAGTTATTTCCGGACAACTAGGTTTATTGAAATGTGTGTTGTTTTGCCTCGCCTTGGTGGCACCCCTTGGGAGGTGAACAAGGAGACAGGGAAAAAAAAAATGCAACGGGAGCGGAAAGTGGGACCGCTCTTGCGTTTTCAGATGCGACCCCGGCCGACAACCGTGATCACAGAAGATGGAGTCACTGAAAGTAGGGCACAGCTGATCTTAACAACAAAAGGAAGACCGAATTCGCATAAAAAATTGACAGTCGAGGATCTCACAAAAGGACCAGCCTAAAGAATGCGCACACGCACACTCACACTAAATANGCTTAAATACATACAGAGTGATGACAGAAAGGGAAGCAAGAAAAGATGTAGGGAGGGTGATGTAAAACGTGTTTTCAGTTATCAGTCGCGCTTGACTGCAATTTTGGGGGAAATAAGGAAAAAAAGGCCAAAAAAAGGTGAAAAGAAGGTGCACACGAAAAAATAAACGGCTATATATATATAGAAAGATTTGGTGAAGACAGTCAAGGTGAAGAAGTGAACAGAAAACAGAAAACAGAAGCGTCAAAGATGATAGTAATTGTAAAAGGAAGAACCGCGTTGAAATATATATTTTTTCTAGATTGGAAAAACAGAAAAACGAGACCGAGAAAAAAAGCAACGCGATTGCTTTAGGAAGTTTCAGAGTTGAAATTAACAGATTTGATGAGCGTAATTTTTTAATGGATGCATCGAAGATTTCAAGAGTTATACACACACAAAAGAATAGGAGAGCGCGCAAAAAACCGAGTGAAAAGGGAGCAGATAGTACAAAAAAATGTCAGCGAATGACACGGATGTGAAGCTTTGCATACATTGGTCTTTATCACGGGTGACCTTTTTGGAGAAAAGTCTAGGACCTTGGCTCGTAAGAGCAGTGGTAGCAGTTTTGTAAACAAAAGGCCAATCCGAAAGACAAGTGCAATTTTTTTGGTTATGTTCTATGGAAAGGAAAACACGCTTTGACAAGCGCAATTGGCTAGTTACATTCTCTTAATTTATTTTATTTTTTCTCTTTCTTTGATGAGTGTACACGTATAAATAACAGTCAGCGGGTGAAAATGCACCAATACGAGAGAGCTCACATTTGCGCGCCAGCACCGCTTTACTTCAACTCAATGTCCGTCCGCTTACCTTTCCTTTTTGTTGTGCTACACCACCTTCCTGTGCAAAAGGAAACAGAGAGAAAATTTAAAAGAAGATTTTTTTCTTGGAAAAGTGATCTGCAATGTTTTAGAAAACGAGAAACGCGATTGCATCGCGAAGCCATGCTTCGCCGTTCCTGCTTGTTTGCGTGAAGAGAATGATGATGATGTTGTGCACAAAGACACACAGACTTGCTTCTACC
>MDUD01006127.1:0-22614 GCA_002216565.1 Crithidia mellificae | reverse complement strand
GTCTGGTGTCTCATGAATCCCTCCGCTTTCTTTGCTTACCTGACGAACCGCGACGATGATGGCGCGCCGCTCTCTACCTCAGGCACCACGCCGTGCTCTTCTACGTCCAAAACAGTGAAGGTCACCCCTGTCATTGATAAATCCGCCAGGACGACGAGTACCTTCAACTACCACAGCCACCCCAGCAGCAATAACAACAACGCGGAGACACACTTTTCTCTGCTGACGAGTCGTGCACCAAAGAGTGGGTCAGCCGGATTGTCAGATGGGGCGGCCACCACCGCCTCAAACGGCGGGGGCGGCGATGATAGCGGCGTGGGCTCGAGTGAGCGACCAAACATGCTAAAGGAGTGGTGCGGTATCCTCTACTACTCCTGCCGCGACGTCACCGCGATGAGCTACCGAGCCGTTCGGAACGCCACAGCAGCAGGGCTGAAGAAAGCGGCCTTTGAAGACGAATCCTGGTCGTTTTTCCACGAGAGCCCAGCAGGCACCGGCCCGCAGCACGGCCCCTTTGCGCACCTGCATCGCTGCTACACGCAACTCGCGACCACACGCACCTGTGCATGGATGCTGCCCGGTGTGCCGGACGCGCCTCTCGTGGTGCACGTTGCCGGCCTTATCCTCACCCTCGAAGCGCTTCAAGCCGCCTCATTTTACTTCCGGTACAAGAAAGCAATGCGGGCGACCGAGGCGGCCCTCGCGGAGGCTGAGGCGGCGCTCGAAGCTGAAGACGACGCGGCCGCCGCGGAGGAGGAGGCCGAAGACGAGGCGGACGGCGGCGGCGGCAGCAACACCGCTCGCAACGCAGAAGGCGCGCTGCTGTCGGCGCGGGCCGGGTCGGAGATCAGCACGTCCCGCACTGCCCGTGCGCGGCTGCCGCGCGGGTCGTCGCGGTCGATGCACCGCCTCTGCAGCTACTGGGCGCTGATCGAGAAGGCGGTGCGGCGCGCGCCGCAGAAGCCCGCCGGCGTGCCCACCACGGCAGCCGAGCTGGGCCGTTTTTTCGGTGGCGACAACGCAGAGGGCGGTGACGGGTCGTCTGAGGCGGAGGGAAATGCGCACGGGCACGCGCGGCCGCCGGCGAGTGGCACGTCGGAAGGCGGCGACAAGCGCTTTACCTCCGATGGCGTCCCGCACGGCGCGGAGAAGGTGCTGGTGCTGTGCGACGAGCGCACCTTCCCCGTGATCCACCGCAGCTACGACCACGTCGATAGCGCGACGACGACGCCTGATGCGACGGTGGCCTCGTCGATGGACGCGATGGCGCCGCTGGAGGCGACGCTGGCGAATGGAGTGAACAGCCGCAGTGGCCCTCTCTCAAGTGGTAACGGCGTGCTGTCCCCGCCGCGCATGCTGCCACCCATTTACCCGGCCACCTCCCCAGATGCCACGCTGCGCTCCCGCAGCGGCACGCCACCGCCACCGCTGCCGACGCTTCACCCCGCGACCACCGTCGTGCTGAATGAGATGGCGCAGCCGTGGCAGGTCTTTCACTGCCTCTGGACGGACACGGTGCGTTACTCCGTCAACTACACGGAGATTCGCCAGCTTCTGCTGGGGTGCAGCGTGGCTGAAATCGCGAAGCTCTTCGAGGAGGAGGAGAGTCACCACTTTCACTCGCAGCACCCCGGGACCGGGGGCAGCCGCACCGCGCGCGAGCACGTCTTCCGGCACCTGTGGCGCAGCATGAGTCGGCAGCCCTCCACGGAGGCGTTCTCCAACACATCGGAGAATCAAGTCGACTCCCCGCTGCACAACTCGGCAGCAGCCTCCTTCTCCGCGCACTGTCTGGCGAGCCCGAGCTCGCAGTCCGCCGCCGCTGCCGCCGCCGCCGCCTCGCCGCGCTTCACGGACGGCCGTGTTTGCGTGGTCTGCATGGCCCTCACGTGGTACCTGGCGCTGGTTCGCGAGGTGTACGAGGCGGTGATGGTCCATCAAGATGTGCAGCGCTGCGCGGACGCCTTGGATGAACTGGAGGAGTATCAGCGGGCCATCTACCAGCGTGGGGTGGAGGTGGGGGCGGAGTTTTTCGAAGAAGCCCTCCGCTGCGCCATGCCGCGCACGGAAGACTCCAGCAGCGTCAATGCCAGCCACCATCCCAATCTCCCCAAGACAAACAGCAGCAGCACAAACAACGTGACGGACATGAACGCGCCCCTCAGTCATGACGACGAAAGGTTAAGCAGCAATCACAAAAACAATTTTGGTGGGGGTAGTAGCGGTAGTGGCTTTCCGCGTCGACTGCTGTTGCCGCAGGTGGCAAGCGGGGTGGACACCGCACACGATGTCAGCATACAACAACAACAACAGCCACAGCAGCAGCTGCCCCCTCTCTTCTCCCCACCGCCGTCGCTGAACTCGCACGAGGACGTCACGCTGCGCCACGGGCTCTCGAGCTCCAATCCCCTCGCCTTCGAATTCTCCCCGTCCCCCAACATGCCGCTGCCCGCGCACCACGACCGCAGCCACTACTGCGTCATCCTGCACGGCGCCTCCCCACGGGCGTGCTGGGCGGAGCTCACGGCCGCGCTAGCCGCCCTGCTGCGCCGTCGTCGTCTGATGGAACTGGCGTGTGTGCGGAGTCTTTTCTTCTACATGTACACGGGCAGTGCGGCTAAGATTGTGTCCTTCTCCATTCTCGCGCTGCTCACGAGCATGTCCTCGCGCATTGCGGCACTGGGGCAGGCCACGCGCGAGGCAATCAGCACGAACCTGGACACCTATTACCGCGCCTCTGCATCGCAAGTGGGTCACGGCAGCTGTGGTGGCGGCGGGTGTGGCAGTAGTGCAAGTAATACGTGCAGCAGCAGCTGTGGTGGTGGTGGCGATGAGGGCACGCCCGCAGGCCCGCGTATTCTGGCTCTTTTCACCTTTGAGTGCACCCGCCTCGCCGTGAACACCGTCTTGGCACGCATGACAAACGAGTACATCACCCTCGCCGCCTCGCAGCGGCGCAACACGGTAAAGGCGGAGCTCTACGAAGCTCTGACCCGCATGCCCTTGGCCTTCTTCGACCTGCACAGCTACGACGAGGTGGAGCAAATTGTGTACTACGTCAACGACATTGAAGGCGTCGAGGTGCACGTGCACAATTACGTCTGCAGCCTTGTGACGTCGCTCTTCGCGATGCAGCACGCCCTGCGACAACTGCCCTTTCGTGCGCGGGTGCTGGTGGGTGTCACCGTCGCCGCTTCTCTCGCGGTGAAGTACGTTGGGCAGAAGGTGACCTCGTGGACGCAGACAGCGCAGAAGACGGGCGGGGTACTGCCACCGTGGCTGCGGGGCTCCGGCCTGGACGGAACGGTCTCCGCCACCGCGGAGTTGGATGCGCAGGTGGAGGAGAACATGGAGAGCAACGCGCGGCAGGGTGGCGTGATGCTGCGCGGTCTCGACATCGTTGCGGTGCTGCCGCAGCTGCGGCCCTACGCGGCGGATCTCAGTCTCATGCGGTGGTGGACGGATCACACCCGCACGTGCGGCGCCGCCTCCGGTTTGACGGAGGCCACCACGTTGGCGGAGGGTCTGATGGTTTTACCGCGACAGCTCTACGGCAAGATCGTGCCGGCCTTTGGGGCCGCCATGTTGACCTTCGCGGATTGGGTGCTGCCCACCGTGGTCTCGAGCTACGGCGCCTCCATGGCGTTTTCCGGCGTGGATGCGTTGAGTCTGTCAAACCGGCTGATTGAGGCGATGCGGTGTGTCGGGGACACGGTCGACACGGTGGTGGACGCGCGGCGCGTGGCGGAGGTGGTGCTGCTGAACGCGTACAAGGCAAACGTGCTGGAGAAGGTGCTCGACCAGCGGAGGTGGGAGCCGACAACAATGGACTTCATGAAGGACTACACCCACAGCTACGGCTCCGGCGACGCAGAGGGGGAGGAGAGCGAGGGAGTTGAGTCAGCTAGTGGGAGTCGCACCGCACAGGAACAGCAGCAGCAGGAGCGAGATAATGAAAACATGCATCGCACTGTGGCGGCGTGCACAGGAAAATGCGGCGAGGAGGCTTCGCGCACGCAGACGGCATCCGGCGAGCTTCACAATACCCCTGACGGACCCCCTCGACGGCAGCGCAGCAGCACCGGGACACCCCACACGACCCAACAGCAGCAACATCAGCAGGCGGTGTCCAAGTCGTTTAAGCGCGTCCCAACAAAAAAAGCGCCGTGGACGGCGCAGCTGTGGCGGCGGTGCACGTACGGCGCGGCATGGCTCCTCGCCCACTCCCCGCCCATGCTTGCCACACAGGTCGTGTTGTACGTGGTGAGGAAAGGATTTCACTGGGCGGGCTTTTTCACGCAGGACGCTCGCAGTCCCTCGACGTTGGCAGGGGCGAGTATGGATAAAAAGGGGCAGCTGCGTCAGCTCCGGCGGCGTACTCGTCGTCGTCAGCACCAACATCAACACCACGGCCACCACCATCGCCACCACCACGATGGCGACGGGCAGCACGCGCACAAGCATCGAGGAGAAAAAAGTGGTCAACGCACTCTTCCGCACGACGGCACACCGCGAGGGGAGGGTGAGCCTCTTGATCAGAGCGCCAACTCGGCTGCCGCCGCCCACCCCTCACTGCGGCTCGAGCGGTCGCGAATGTCCTCATCGCCGGAAGAAGCGGCGAATGGGGGCAGTGTCAGTGTGCAGAGTCCATTCCTGCGCGTAGACCGCTACGGCTCTGGGGGCGGCAGCGTTAGTGATGGCAACTGCACCGAAGCCTACTACAGCGACGTCCTGCCTGATAGCGGACGCGTCGATGTCTCGTCGTCTTCGGCGTCCGCTGCATCGTACAGCGAGTCGGCGAGCGAATCCGTTTCGTGCAGCGAGACCGACAGTGACACGGACGATGCGGACGACTTGACGAGTGAGGCCGCAGCTGCGGCCGCCGCGACGGCCCTCGTCAGCGCCACCGTGCACGCCATCACCGTGCAGAACTTGCAGTTTTACTACCCTACCGCGCCGACGGTGCCCGTCTTTCCGAAGCCCATCACGTGCACCTTCACGTTGCAGAACGAGGAGTGGCTGTCCCCTTCCCTGACGTCGCCGAGCTCGCAGTCGAGTTCGTCGGCGGTGCAGGGAGTAGAGCAGTTGCGCGGGCGACTCGTGTGCCTCGTTGGCCCCAGCGGACACGGCAAGTCCACGCTGCTGAGCCTGCTGCTGGGGATGTACACGCACTACGGCTCCCCTGCACAGCGCGCTGCCACCGGTGGCGGCGGCGGTGGTGGCAACTTCGCGAGTCCGTCGGCTGCCGCGTGGGGTGGTTCCGGTACGCAGGAGTTGTACAGCGCGGGCGAGATGCGGACCGGGTCGGAAAACGACAATGACGGGCAGGACGAAGGCGAGGACGCGGCGTCCACCGTCAGCTTCGGCTCACCACGGCTGGTTGACACCGCGGGGCTGCCGTGCCTGCCGCCGGACATCATCTTGACGCTCCACATGCCGCGCCCGCCACCGCGCCGCCATGGTCGCCACGGCCGCAGCATCAGCACGACCACCGCCGCCACCGCTCGCAGGGTGTCGGGCATGTCCGGCGTGTCGGCGGAGACGGATTTTGTAGAGGAGCAGCTGCCCGTGTCCGTCATTCCACGCGATATTCTGCGCGGAAACCTCTTCAGTTTTGTTCCGCAGAGCCCCGTCATCTTCTCCGGTGCCACCATCGCCCACAACATCAGCCTCGAGAACTTCGTGTCCTTGGAGCAGGAGGAGCTGCTGGCGGAGATCGCGCAGTGTGCGGCGTGGGCCCACTGCGAGTACATCCAGCGCTTCCCGCAGGGCCTGATGACGTACATTGCGGACAGCGGCACGGGGGCGTGGTCGTCCCCGCTGGCCTCCGCGGCAGCCGGCAGCGGCGGGGCGGGCGGTGGTGGCGGGATGGTGCGGCTCAGCGGTGGCCAGGCGCAGCGCCTTATGATGGCACGTGCGCTCTTCCACGGCCGCCGCGGAGGCACGGTCTTGGTGATGGATGAGCCCACCGCCAGCCTCGATCATGAGGTGAAGGTGGAAATTCTGGCGGAGTGGCGGGAGCTGCTGGACAAGGGGATTGTGCGCGGCATGGTCTGCGCCACCCACGACCCGGACCTCATCAACGTTGCTGATGAAGTGGTGCGGTTGCCGTAGAAAGAGAGGGCAAAGCTGTGATTAGACTACTGTTAGAAAGACTCCTATCTTGTGCCATTTTTGGTGCTTTTTCTTTGTCTGTAGGTCAAGTAGATGAGTGCGAGCGTCTTTTGTTTTTTCTCTTCAACTTCCTTCTTGACACCAACGTGTTCTCTTCCTCCTCTTTTGTTTTACGCCCACCATGAGCCCTGTTTGCAGCTAGACGTTGGTTTGTTTTGCTCTCTCCCATCAGCTTTTCCTTCTCTGTTCTAATTAACATTTTTCAATATTTCTATTATTATCTCCTCTCGCTTCTTTCCTTGTAGTTGTTTGAGGTTTAGCAGCCGTGCTTTGCCGCGAAGCTAGTATTCCAGCTTTTTCATTTGTCCTGTTCCATTTTCCTTGGAATTATTGACCCTTCTTTTTGTTTGTATTATAACCATTGCCGCTTTCAGTTTATGATAAGCTATTCCCACATACAAAAATAGACAGCAAAAAACTTTGCAGAGAAAGAAGAATAAGGATTAATGAGAGTGATCAACTGAAGGAAGTCTCTCTTAGAAGTAAATTTGGGTTTTAGATTATATTAGCTGGGTGAGAAAAGTAGAAACGAAAAAGGATTGTTTAAAACCTCAAAGCTTCAATTTCTTCTTAACATCGCATTGCTATTAATGAGTTAAATACAATTCTAAGAAGACTGAGGCTTTTGCAAAAAAAAATTTTCTTTTTTTTTCCAGCCATGACACTTCCCTCGCTCTTTTCCTTCATTTTTTTTCTGTCAAGTGGGCCTTTGACGTTCGAACCGCAAAATACACACACACACACACANTCATTTTTTGTTTCACTTTGAAAAAAAAAAAAAGTAGCCGTAGGACACCCAAAAGTAGAAATAACAAGCGATTGTCAACTTATCGTCACTTGACAGCCTGCTTGCTTTAACTGAAAAAACAGATTTACATCAAATCAGACGATCAAACGTAGCGTTTGACGCATCAAAGCAAATCACAATAGCTAGAAACAAACCAACAAGAGTTCGAAGGCAAAGAACTGCAGCGCACCCTTACTTGCTCAACACAAATAGCTCTAAAGAACCTTTTTTTTCTCTGCAGGTAAGAAGAACAAAGAAACATACGGTACACACCATTTCAAGCGTTCTTCTCTTTTTAGACCTGCGCGGCTTTGACCACTATAAACTGCCAGCCGTGCTTTGGGTGGAAGCAGAAAAGACTTGAAAAGAGAAATAAACAGATTTACTTCATCGCATTACTTCCAGCTTTCCAATCCACTGATCGCTTCACTAGACTAGCAAGTAAAAACCATCAAGCAGAAGACTAACTGCTTGTTACGGCAAACTGCGTTAGTATTGTAATTTTTTTTTTTCTTCAACAGTCACATGCCTGCATAACACACGCAAAAACATTTTAAACTGCTTTTTCACGTCTTGTTTCACACTTACGCGTTTCAAAACGTGTTTACAAAACTTTTGACTTTACTGGTGCCCGGACACTCTATTTGAACGAAAAAGTAGAGAATCTCAAAAATAAGCACGCTTCCTTTTTTCTGTCGAGAAAGTAAATAGACAGACAAACAAATTGAAAGCAGAGAAGAGAAAAAACAACACTAAAACAAGAGAGAGAGAGAGAAACAGGGTAGGGCTAAGGAATCACCACAAAACAACCACGATCACAATCTTTTTTTTCTTGCCATTGGAGAACAACTTTTGGCAGACTATCTTACGCAGTGAAGCTGAAGGTCCATTTTGACACACACCTGCCAACATGAGCTCTGCAGCGACCACCACCGCGGGTACCTCTGCGGCGCTCCCGCCACCGCAGCCACCCATCACATCCACGAGCACCTTCCACTGGCGACCCAGCGCACTGTTCGAGCGTGGAGTTCAGACCTACCGTGTCACTATTACCTACGTGGCCCGGGCATGGACACCGCCGCCGGCTCTTGACGGCGTGGAGTCCGCCTCCTTCGTCTTTGTCCTCTCCACCGCGCTCATCGTGATGGAAGGCTTCCACGCCGCGCGCTACACGCTAAGACAGCTGCGCCGTTTCAAGGAGGAGAACGCACTGCGGCACATCACGCTGCTCGGCGGCGGCTACCGTGCGCTGAAACCAGAAGCGGCGCCAGCGGCGGGAGATGAGACGGGTAAAATTAAATCGAAGGATACACTCGAGCCGTCCGACGCGGAGGGCGAAGCTGCAGAGGCGGCTGCTGCATCGGCTGGTCCCCCGTCGTGGTTTCGCGTTGTCGTTCAGCGCGTGTGGGCGGTGCTGCCGAAGTCGCTTACAAAGCCTCCAGCTGCCCACGAGCACAGTGGGCAGGACGACGACGCGGAGGCGGCGGCGGTCGCGGCTGGGGTGGACAGCCCGCTTCGTCCCCTCGACCCAGAAGAGTCGGAGTACGACTATATGAGCCGTGGCGTGTCGGTGCCGTTCGAGATGTCGAACCTTCCTACGCAGCGTGGGGTGAGTCAGGTGTCCTACGCGACCACGGACAACGCGCCGAGCATGGGCGTACACGAGGAGGGGGAACACGAGGACGAGAGCGACGACGACCAGACGTGGGAGGCGACGCCGGAGATGCTGATGCACTACTGGAAGCAGCTGGAGCGTACGATTCTGTCCGCGCCACGACGCAACCCCAAAAAGTTCTTCAAAAACTTGCCTGAGACGATGTCGGACTACGAGCCCAATATCCCCGCTGTCAACGCGTGGTTTGACGGCATCACACGGCACCTGCACGAAGGGTCGTCGATGTGGTCGTGGTTCACATCGGGAGGCGAGCTGCAGACGGCTTCAGCAGCCACCGTCGTCGCTGCCGCGGATGCGATGGACGCGGCCGACGACACGTGTGCGAGCCGCAGTGCCACCGCAGACCCCCGCGGTGTTCTTCGCCTGCCCGGGTGGCAGCAGCGTCTCGTCTTCGCCGTACCCGCAAATGGGTGCTTCCTCTACCGTGAAAAGCCCCCCGTAGCCGATTTCTACCCAGAGACGGAGGAGGATTCCGAGGAGGATGAAGAGTCTTTTGATGCGCAGACCACTGAAGCTGGCGCGGCGGCGTCGGCGGCATCGCAGGCGGAGGCCCCGGCAAAATCGGATGCAGCGGAAACTTCCACGGTTGACGTCGAAGTGTCCGCGCCGACGACCGGGCGTACGGCGGAGGGCAACACGAGCAGCCGGCCTGCGGCGTCCGCAGCAGCGGGAGGCGCTGCCCAACAGCCTGCAGGGCGGCTGCACCACGAGCGCTACCACCCCCTGCGGTGGGAGGCGATGATGCTGGTGTGGTTCAACGTCGCGGAGGTGCCCGTCTCCTCGCGGGAGATTCGCGCGCTGCTGCTGAAGGCGTCCCCGCCGGCTTTTATGAACCCGGCGATGGTGCGGGATGACGGCCCCACCGAGTTTGACCTCGCCAGCTCAAACCTCAGCATCTTGTGGTTTTGGTCCACGCTCCAGCGCGTCTTTGAAACACTCGTGATCAACGAGGACGTGGAGAAGTGCGAGGACGACATTAAGGAGCTGCAGACGTACGCCATGCCGCTCTTCATTAAGTGCATTGCACGCTGGCCTGTGCCGTCGCAGATGCACGAAACCGCCGAGGTGGCCTTCAACCGCGGCCTTGTGTGCTTCATCTGCGCGGTGCAGTCGACCTGGATGACACTCAACGCCGTCATGCAGAAGCTGCTCTCGCTGCGCCGCCGCCTCTACTACCGCAACACCTGGAGTCTTATTCGGTACATGTATTCCAGCTCAAAGGCGAAGATGATGTCCGCGGCGCTGATTACCGTCATGATGACCGTCAGCTCGCGTGTGTCGGCTGCGGGTCGTGTGGTGCGTGAGCGGATTGCGAGTTACGTCGAGAACGGCGCGGACGACGCTGCTGCTGCTGACGGTGGTGGTGGTGGGGTGAAGATGAACTTGCGGCTCATGCTTGGCCTCTGCGCCTTTGAGCTGACGCGCATGGCGGTGCAGTACGTCATCTCCAACACGACGAGCGAGTTCATCGTGCTGACCGCCAGTCAGCGCCGCGAGGTGGTGAAGATGCAGCTCTACGAGGCACTCAGCCACACCCAACTCACCTTTTACGAGCAGCACACCTACGAGGAGGTGGAGGAGATCATCTACTATGTGAGCGACATGGAGGGCATCGATGTGCAGCTCCACCAGTACCTCTTCAACGCTATCAACGTCTTTATGGAGCTCAAAGATGCACTGCAGCCCTTCACGTACCGCAGCATGGTCGTGGCGGCGGGCGTGGCGATGGCGCCGTACGCGCTGCGCAGCATTGCAAACATGGTGGAGCAGCGCTATTTGCTCGCGCAGCGGGAAGGCTACCTGCCCTCGGGTGCCTACGCAGTCGAGGACGAGTACCAGGGCGACGACGACGACTCCAACGTGCTGCGCGAAGGGGCGATGCTGCGCGGTGACGAAATCATTGCCGCGATTCCGCAGCTGCGTCCGTACGGGGCTGACGTGCGCCTCGTGCGGTGGTGGAACCGCCACCAGCAGCGCCGGCAGCACATCGAGATGTCCTACCACCAGCGACCAAACCACAACAGCACGAAAGGGGGTACGGCCTCGACGAAGAGCAGTCCACGCAGTGCGCGTGTGGGGGCTGGCGGCCACGCCGTGTCGACGTCCCGCATGACGTGGGGCGAGTACCTGCAGAGTTTCTTGGGTGGTTGGGTGACGGACGAGGACGTTGGCCTCGTGCGCAGCGCTCTTACGGCGCTGGTCCAGCTGCCGCACGGCAAACTCCTCCCCGGCTCTGGCAAGGCGGTGCTGGACCTGTCGGAGTGGTTGCTGCCCATGGCCGCCTCCGCGTACGGCATTGCGTGGTGTGGCCAGGCAAACTTGGACCCCTTCCAGCTGGTGCAGGGGATGCAGGCGATCGAGGCTGCGGTGGACAGCGTCAGTGAGGCGATGGACACGGCGGAGATGGTCGGCTACAACGCCTACAAGGCGAGTATGCTGGAGCGGCTCCTGCAGCCCACCCAGTGGGAGGTCATCTCGAGAGAAGAGGAGCCCTACATGGCGAACTTCACCATCTCCGCAAACGGCGTGGGGCAGGCGAACGACGCACGGCAGTGCTGCGTGGCGCAGACGCAGCAGCACGCCAAGCCGCTGCCGACGCGGGTGCCGGCTCCGCTGACGAACATCACCACCGCCCGCGCAGCCAGCTTCTACCGCCGCCACGTGGTGCGGCACATCGAGATCCAAAACATCCGCCTCCGCTGCGTGCCGGTCGACCCGATGGAGATGCGGCGGCGGCGGCGGCGACAAGCCGTGGCGCGCCGCAACGCCTCCGGTGCGTCGGGCGGCTCCCCGTCCAGCGCAACGGCAACGCCGGGCAGCACCTCGCTGCACAGCGGAGGCAACAGCGGATTTGACGGGTCGCCCTCCTCGAGTGGAAACAACAACAACAACAACAACAACGCGACAACGACGGAGGATGAGGCGGAGGAGGAGGTGGACGAGTACGATGAGATGGACGAGATGCTGAGCGACGCGGCGCCGCTCTTTTCGGCGGACATCGTCCTCTGGTCGCCGCCGCAGCAGCGCGGCCGGTTTGTTTGCATTACGGGCCCCAACGGAGGCGGCAAGACGGCCCTCGTAAACCTGCTGCTCGCCCTCTACGTAAACTGCAACGGGCCGCTGCCGTCGTCGGTGGCCTCCTCGCCGCACGCCGGCACGCTGGGCAGCGGCACCGTGACGTTCTGCTTTGCCGGTCGCACGCACACACGCCGGCACCACCGCCGTGGCGGCTTGACAGGCCGCAACGCGAACGCCAGCACGACAAATTTGGCACGCACGGGTCGCAGCGTGTACGACTCGGCGCGGCCGCGCAACGACGCGCTGACCGGCGCTGGTGGTGGTGGTGGCCGCCGCGGCGGTCAGATCACTAGCCCGTCCTTCTCCGCCGCCAACACGGGCCGGTCCATACCGGCGTACTCGAGTCGCAGCGTTCATGGCGTTTACACCGATCGCACCAACGACGCGGCGGGCAGCAGTGGCGGCGAATCTCGCGTGGACATCCGCACCATCCCAGCGGACGTGCTGCGGCGGCACATTTTCAGCTACGTGCCGGAGATGCCGACGATCTTTTCCGGTGCTACGGTGGCGCAAAACATCTCGTTGGCGGGTTACGTTTCTGTAGCGACGGACTCGCTGATGCGTCGCGTGACGCAGTGCGCCGAGTTGGCCCAGTGCGACTTCATTCAGCGCCTGCCGCTTGGACTGCTTACCCGCATCTCCGACACGACGGCGCACTCGTGGAACACAGCCGGGCAGTACAGCACGGGTGCAGGCAACTCCTCCGTGACGCGGCTCAGCGCGGATCAGGCGAAGCGGCTGATGCTTGCCCGTGCGTACTTCCACGGTGGCGAAGTGTTGCTGCTGGATGAGCCGACAAAGGAGATGGAGGATCAGGCGACGGCGCAGAAGATGTGCGAGGGATGGAGGAAGCTGCTGGAGCGGGGCTACTGCAGTGGTGTGATCTGCATGACGATGGACGAGACGTTGCTGAAGATGGCGGACGAGGTCATCACGCTGCCGTAAGTGGCAGAGAAAAAAAAAACAAAGCGCGTGCATTTGTTGCTGACGATGAAAACCAACTTGCTCAAGTGCTTGCCATGTGTGTGTGGGTGTGGTTTGCTTTCCTGCAAGACACGATGGTGGGACTATCGTATTAGCTTGTTAGGAAAGTTTTGTCGGCTTCTCAAGAGGAGACAAGTACGTCACGACATCGCGAGTTTGCTTTTTATGCATCAACTTTACATGCTTGTCTGATCTTTGCTGACTTTCCACAACTGCAAGCTGCTATTTCGGTGTTTTTTTTTTCCTTTCCATCGTTTTTAAACACTTACACACAATTACAAAATTACCTGTTTTTCTTTTCTTTTTTTTTATTCACGCAGAGACGTTTGAAGAAAGCTTGGTTTTGAAATTCGTTCCTGCATCAAAACATTTGACTGTTCTGTAGTTGCTTACAATCGCATTCTGTTCTTGTTCTCTTTGCTTTCCTTTCTTTCCTTCTATCCTTTATTTATGCTATCGTGCTGTCAAAAACAGAAAAAAAATATCACGTTTATCACCTCGTCCAAAAAGCAAGTTTGCTTGTGGTCAATTTTCTGACAAAACAAGTGTCGTCTTGAGGTGGTGTTGCAGACAAGCGACCTCAACCAACTTAACGTCAGTACAAGCCCTTCTGTTGTCACGCGATATCAGCTTAAATTTACTGAATGCGTTGCAGTAGCAATAACCTTTTCTTTATTGACGCGTAGTTTACGAGTAAGCGCGAGGCTTTTCGAAAAGGTAAGCTACTCTATACGTAATTTTGATTTAGGTTTGAATAATGCAAATTGAGCTATTTCAATTTGCTGGTTTTCATTCTAGATTCTATCTGCTGTTGCACTGAATTCTCTAACTTTTCCCTCACTCCCTCTTTCCTCCGTTAAAACAAACACCTTGCAGTTTTTTTTCCCTCTTTTCTCCACCGCGTGAGTTCATCAAGAAGTTTACTTCACCCTTCCCCCTTCACAGCTCTTTCTGTATCTCAGTTTTTCTACTTCACAAAAACGCACAAAAACAAAAAAAAATCATGCCGTCCCGTTCTTCTTCGCAGGCGCGCGAGGTTGCCGCGCTGCCGCCCCGCCCCGCCAGCAACAGCGGCGACATGCCCCGTCGCGGCTCGCACAACATGCTGCAGAGCGCGAAGCCGCCTGCGGCCTCGAAGACGGCCACGGCGACGATCCGCCTGGGCGCCTCGCACGACCTCCCCTCGAGTGTCACGCACTTTTTGTGCCTCAGCAGTGCGTCGAACACCGCCGCGGCCCGCAAGGAGCTGCGCCGTCAGCTGCTCGTCCTGCGGGACTACTGCGTCGGCGTGAGCAACAAGACGAAGGGCAAGGAGCTGCTCTCGCAGGGCGGCAAGAACATCTCGAAGAAGGTCGAGGCCAGCGCGGACTTCAACAGCTGCCTTGATGTGATCTTCGCCACCTCGCTCGTCTTCACCGAGGAGACGGAGGACGTGGCGAAGGACACGCTGCGCAGCATCATCACGAAGCTGAAGGCGGTGCAGGACTGCGGTGACGAGAAGACGTTTCGCGCCGCAATTGTGGAAGTTGTGAACCGCGTGCTGCTGTGCACGCCGCTGATGCCGCCGGCGAAGGACGCAAAGGCCGCCGCGGAGCACGTGGAGGCCATGGCGGCTCAGCAGGAGGCGGAGGCGGAGGCCGAGGCGGCAGGGCAGGGCGCGAAGAAGGGCCGCAAGGCGCAGCAGGCGCACCACGACAGCGACGCCGCGGCACCGGAGCCGCGGCTGAAGGACGAGTGCCTGGACTTCTTGACGATGGAGAATGGCGCGCCGGTGCTGCTGGAGGGCCGCTGGACGCGCTGGCTCAACTACTTCGAGTCGGGCTACATCCGCTATGTGGAGAAGCTCATGGCCGTGCAGCGCAGCGTGCTTCAGCAGCGCGGCAGCGCCGCTGCGTCGGATGCAGAGGACGACGACGCCGCGAACGAAGACGGCGAGGACGAGGCGGCCGCCGCGGTCCCGCTCGTCGAGTCGGTGCCGTTCTTCACGGCCCGTCAGAGCTACTGGAAGTCGACGACGAGCGCCTACGCGCAGTTCTGCTATCTTCTCCTCGCCATTTACTTTGTGCGCACGAAGGACTTCTCGCTCAACTACCTTGCCCGTGTGAACAAGCTGGTGCAGTACTACGCGTACCAGCTGGACGCCGAGGATGGCGAGCCGATCGCCGTGAAGGAGGGCCCGGTGGACGAGGAGGACTCCGAGGAGGAGCCGGTGGAGTCGGAGGCGGAGTCGGAGGAGGCTCACGACGAGGAGGCGGCGGCGGCGCGCGGCAACGAGGCGGGTGTGCAGACGGAGCAGCCGCAGGAGGAGGCAGCGGAGAAGGCGGAGGAGCCGGCGGAAGAGGAGGAGGAGGAGGTGGTTGAGACGGCACGCTCGCTGCCACCGCCGCAGTACGACGAGGCGGTGGTGCGTCGCACCCGTCCCACGCCGCGCCGCTCCGCCCGTGGCGAGCACACGCCCTCCGTCACCGTAGCCGCAGAGGCCCCCAAGCCGCCGCGCCGCCGCACGCACAAGTGCTTCACCACCGAGGAACTCCCCCAGGAGCTGCGCCCCTCCGCCTCCGTCGTGGAGGCGGGCGAGAAGGCGGCGGCGGAGCAGGACACGCCGGCGCACGCTCACGTGCCGTCGGTGCGCCGCACCACGCGGCTGGACATTGCCGAAGTCTCGACGAGCCGCCAGCGCGAGAGCGCCGAGGTGGACAGCGCGAAGAAGGCGATTGAGGATGCGCGGGATGAAGCGGCGGTGGAGGCGCTGGCGCGGGAGGCGAATGAGCGCAACGTCGTGGAGGAGATGGCGGCAGCCGCAGAGGAAGAAAACGCGAAGGCGGAACTCGAGGACGACGCGGAGGCGGAGCGTGTGGCGAAGAACGTGGAGGACGTGCGCAACGAGGCCGTGGTAGAGGCACTGGCGAAGGAGGCGGATGCCCAGGACGCGCTGGAGAAGATGGCCAGCGACGCGGAGGCGGAGAACAAGGCGGCGGATGACGAGCTGTAAAACACAGGTTTTTTTTCCAAAAGGTGCTGCAAAGCTTGTGGGAAACACAGCTAACAAAAAGGTCTGGCAAACGTCAATAGGAGAGGATGCGAGAAGGTAAGTAGGCAGTACGGAACATTCACTTGCTGCCCTTACATCCTTCTCCCTGGTCTATTTTTTGTTTTGACCTTCTGCTACCCATCTTGTTCTTGTTAAAGCCACCTCTGATGGATTTGTTGATGTTTCTTCCTCGCACTTCTTACTAACGCGTCTGTCTTTCTGCCTTTTCCTTTTCCTTTTTTTGCTTGGAATTATTCTCTCTCAGTGAACAAATACTATTAATATCGCCATCATTTCAATCTTTCGTCCTTGTCTTTTCCTCTGGCAGCCCAAGTCTTTCAAGTTCTGCCTCCTCGTATATGTTTCCGTTCTAAAAAGAAACCAACTCGTTTTTTTTCTTTTTTCAACAGTGATCATTGACTTCTCTGTTTTTCTTTCTTTTTCTTCTGGTTTCTCTTTCCACCCTGTACAGCGATTCAGAAAACTAAAAAGAAAAAGCGAAAAATAAAACAAACATGAGACATGTCAAGTGCGTCTATTTTTCGTTTTGTTTTCTTATTAAGCACACCGCTCTCGTTCTCTTTCTGTTTCTTCTCAGCAGCACACGACGCGAGACGCTCTTGAATGCATAAATGTGCGAGTACTCTCATCGCTTGTCTTCATTATTATCTACGACACCCTTTTTTTTTTGTTCAACTCTACAGGCAAAGCGTTTTTCCACTTTAATATCACCCCTGGTGAAATGCAAGAATTGATCTTTCTGTTGCTTTGTGAAGCTGTAAAGATACAAGGAGAAACGTGCTCTTTTTTCATCAGAATTTTGTGCGGGGTTTTCGTATTTAGTTTTTTAAGCTTTTTTATTGTGTGTGATATATTTTTATCTCTTTTCTTCTTCTTCTCCCATCTGTTCATTAAGGACAGACCGCTTTACTTTTTCATTTGAGTCCCCGGCGTTAACAGCCAGTACGTGCTTAAATTGCGTTTGCACCACTGAGTTGAAAAGCGTACGTTTAATGTCACGTAGCAGTGCAAAGGAGCAACACGCAAGGCAGTACTGGCTTTTCCCTTGTTTTTTTTGTTGTTGTTGTGTGGGCGAGGGTTCTTTTTTTTTTTTCTGAAGGTGTTGCTGTGTGACCTGTAGACCTGTATCAAACTCTTATTATTTCCTTGTTTTTTCGTTACTGTGATGGGCAATACGTTGCTTGACAGCAACGTTGGTGATTAAGCATGGTATCCGTAACTAAGCCAAACAATCAAGTCTTTTTTCCCAAAGAAATGATCGATGAAAAATGCAAAAAACGTTTTCTTATTTTGCAATCAACGTCCGCCTTCCTTTTTGCGCAGATGCATCAATTGAGAAAGATGTTAGCGAAGCCGCTTTGCAACTCAACCTTTCCCTCCACAATCAAACAAAAAAGTATGCTTCTTTTGCTTTTGTGAAAGAGAACAAACGAATAGCAAGCAACCTGGTTTTAGCTTTATACTGAATGAGCTCTGAGCACAGTATGAACGGAGAAGATGTTGTTTTTTCCTATCACGCCGTCAATGTTCTTTCCTACGCTGTTAAAGATAAATGACACCTCTCCTTTTTTTTCTCTCTCTGAAATTTTAATCGACCATCATCTAAGCTGACAGTTGTCAGAGTTACAAAACTATAGTAACCGTTACCTGATTCATACTCTTCAGGGCTACTATCGAAGTAGTACACAGGAAATAGTACTTTTCTTCATAATCATTTGTTTCTCTCCAAGTGCGGTAGACTTGGTCGGGCTTGTTTACAGTCAAGTGCGCAGCTGTGCCTTTGCTTTATACACATTCACTTCTCTTGAACAAGAATCTAACATTTTTTTTCTTTCATCACTCATATCACTCCTGTCTTTGTTTTGTTCTCGTCCTTTCATTGTAGCTATTAGTTGTCTCTTCTTCAACACCCTTTCTTGATAGTGCAGCTGCGAAAAGTCTCTTGTGTCTTGGCGTCCGCTGTACATTGAGCTCACGTCGCGCCTCTTTCACGTAACAGAAAATTACATACCTCTTCATCTGCCACGATTGCAAGCGAGGTGCACACACAAAAAAGCGGGCCTTACTTCTGTAAGTGCTTTTATTTCTTTTTGCTGAACGTACAGCTTTTGTTTTTTTCTTTGTTTCTGCGCCATGTCTCACCCCTATGCCGCTCCTGCTGACACTGCGGAAGCGCCGCCACTACCAGAGCCAGACAACTCGCCTTCGCCTCCTGCAGAGCACCACGGCAGCCACAGCAGCAGCAACATAAGTTCGGTGGAGGACAGTCGCAATTTGCCTTCCGAGTCGGAAGATGCAGAGTGCGGGGAGCACCACGCTGGCTCGCACATCAACCGTGATGATGACGACGCTAACGCGGCCCATCACGTGCGCAACAAGCACGACAATCCGACGAACGCGTCGAACAACGACAGCTTCAATAAGTCGGACACCGTCGTGTCGCGCACCGACGACGTCTCATCGTCGTCTTCCTCGTCTTCAGTAGAGGAATCATCATCCCCGACCACCTCCGATTTCTCCTCCCGCTCCCCCTCCCACGGCTCCTCTTCTGGGGCGTCGGGCAGCGCGTCCAGTGCGGAGGCAGAGACCCGCGCGTTGCAGCATCACCGGCAAGATCCACACGATCTTTCACCCGCATCGGCACCGGATGCCGCACACAAGGAGCATCCAGGGCATTCAGACGATCATCATCCTCAGCACCAGCAGGGTGAGGGGGATGCAAGTTGTGGTGCACAACGCCTTCACCACCACCATCGCGGCCACCCCCACCAGCGAATCCACCACCACCACCCGCACCGCCACGTGAGCCACCTTCACCACCGCCACCCGCTCGACGCCGGCGGCCTGCGTGGGCGTGCGGCAGTCCGCGAGGACGGCACCGGCTACCTTGGCGGCAGCGAAACCAGCGAGTTGAACCTCGCCGGGCGGGTGCAGACGTCCGAGCTGACGCGCTTCACGCACGTCCTGGCGGCGGGTGCCCGCAGTGCGGGAGAAGTGGGCGAGGCCCCGCGTCAGATAGACACGGAGAGCCACCCGTTCTCACAGCCCCCGCCGCAGGCCCAGCCGCCGCGGTGGTGGTGTCGAGCCGGTGAAAGCGCCGCTGAGTTGAATGAAAACGCAAACCGAAGCCTGTCCGCCTCCGCCACCTCGCAGCCGCACCCGTACCACTACGTCTCCCCCACTGACACTCAGGCCGCCCCGCTGTCCTTCTCCCCGTCGCCGGTGCGCAGGGCGGAAGGCGAAAGCGACGGCGGCGCAGCGGCACCACCGGTGGTGACGCCTTCAGCAGCGGCGGGCACCACCGCGATGCCGAACCCCCACACGCAGCGGCCGCACTCGAACAGCACCACGCCGATCCACACCGCAGCCACGCCGAACGCGGTGGCGGCGGCAGCGGTGGCCGCGACATCGACGCCCCTGCCTCCCACTCACCCACGCCGCTCCGTCTCCGCGCAGAGCCGCACGTCGAACTCGCCGATGGGCCACGGCAGCCTGCAGCGCCACCACAGCGGCAGCAGCATCGTGAGTCAGCCTAGTAGTGGCAGAAATTACAACAACAACACTAGCACCGGAAGCGCGAGTGGAAGCGGCGCAATTCGAACGGCGCAGACGCTTTTTGCGCGCAACAGCAGCGGCTGCAGCCCACCGCCGTTTACGGCGCCGCTCGACGGCCCGCCACCCACGCCGCACAGCAACAGCAGCGCGAACAGCACTCCAACCAACCCGGCGGCGCTGCGGCGGTCCTCGTCGTTCACTGCCGGTGTCTTGCCGCCTGCGGGGTCGTGGGTGGCAGACGGAGAGGGGCATCCGTACCTGATCAGCGCGGCGGTGCCGTCGACAAGCGCAGGGGCGGCGAACTCAAACAGCAGCACGGCCTCGCCGTCTGCCGCCGCAGCGCACCCGCACGCCCCGCGTGTGCCACCGCTGAGCGAGAGGTTGCACGAGCGCACCTCCTCCGTCGCGTCCTCCGTGCACTCGGCGTCGTCTTCGGCGCGGCCGTCGGTGCCGCTGCCGCCGTCTCACGTCGGCCCCGCCTCGAATCTCATGGCGGCTGTCTGGGTGGACCTGCCCCCTTCGCAGCCCGGCAGCCGCTGCGCCACGCCGATCAACAACAACAATAATAACAACAGTGAGGCGCAGCAGCAGCAGCGACGTCGCCGCACGACACCGCGGCGCACGTCAGAGCCGCCGAGCCCGGCCACGAGTACGCTGGCGGCGTCGGTCGCGTCTTCATTGGAAGGCAACGGTTACGCGTCGTCGTCTGCCACCGCCGCTGCCGCTGCGGCGCTGGCCAGCGTGCGGATGCACTACGTGACAGTGGGCACGCAGACGGATTCCACGGATGATGTGCTGGCGGATCAGCCAAGCACGCCGGAGCAACCGCGGAGCTGCAGCGACGCCGCACCGCAGCACGGCGCGCCAGGCGGCGAAGGAGAAGAGCAGCGCGGCCCGCAGGGAGGTGAAAAGGGGAACCGAATGGAGGCGGCGGTGCCGCAGCGGAGCAGCGGAGTCCACACCCCGTCACCCGCGGAGTGGAGGGACGGCCATCAGACACCCGAAAAGATGGCGGTGGACGACGACGACAGGGACGAGGACGCCGCGGAAACAGCGGAGAAGGCGGAGCGTCCGCACGCGGCAGCGGCGAACGCGGTGGAGGGCGTGTCGGGTCCTCACGCGCCACTCGCGACGGCGGCCACCGCTATTGCGCTGCCGGGCACCGCCGCGTCGGTGTCCTCGACCTCGGCGGAGGTGTCGCCGCGCTCCCTGCGCGTCAGCACCGCTGATCCGGCCTTTGACGATCCACTTCTCACTGCCGGTGCGGACGCGAACTCCGCCAGCAAGTCCTCCGTCTCGCTTCCCGCAATGTGCAGCAAGTCTAACGCGACTCACAACGTTTTTACCGGCGATGTCCCGTCAGCTGCGCCTCACCACGTCAGCGTAGGTGATGGCGTTGATGAAAGCGGCAACACGATGGGCAAGGGAGCGGCGCCTGAAACAGAGGTGCCCGCCATCACGACGTACGCGCACACGTACCGCATCGACATGCCACCGCCGCCTTTGCACCAACACGCGTCGATGCACGAGGGTCCGCCGCACGACACGCACCACCACAACTCCGTCCTCTCGACCTCCACAGCAGCGACGACGTCTACGGCGGGAAACGTGAACGCGACAGTTACGGTGGAAACAGGGGAGGAGAGCGTGGCCTCACCAGCGGGTGTGACGGTATCTCCGGTGACTCCAGAGCTACCCACCATCCACGCAGTGCCGCCACCGCCGACGGCAACGGAGCTGCTACCTGACACAGTGCAGTCGTCTGAAGCGGTGCCGCAGCAACGTTCATCCGGTGCAAAGGCAAACGACAAAGGCCCTGATGGAGGCATGAGAGAGGAGCGGAAGGATGTGCGTAGCAGTGGCATCAGCGGCCATGACGATTCCGTGCCACGTGACACGACCGCGACGGTGGCGGCGGTGGAGGTGCAACAACTGCGCTCTGAGCTGGCGCAGATGCGCTCGCAGTACGCCATGGTGCTCGAACAGCTGCGAAGGATGCAGGAGAGCCAAAGCGGTGGTGCGGCAGCGGCGGGAACGACAACGACAACAACAACAACGACGACATCAACAGCGGCGCATGACGCGGAGGACGTCTCAGCCATCTCACGCTCCCCATCCTCCTCCCCCTCCGCCTCGTCGCTCTCGGCCTCTCCGACGGAGAATCAGCTCGATGCGACAAGTCCATCAGACGCCGCCGCCGCCGCCGCCACGCCGTTATCGTCGTCATCGGATGCGAATGCCGCGGCGACGCTCCAGCACGTACGGGAGGCGCTGGAGCGGACAAGACAGCGCGGAGCAAAGTGAATTAAAAAAGCTGTCTGATGTGTTGTTGGTGTTGCTGGGATTGGCAGCACAGATAGGATTGCGTTCTCTATTGTTATTTGCTTCTGAGTACTTGCAAGATTTAGGTTTCAGTTCTGTTGAGCTTTCCAGTGTGAGCCTGGCTGCCTACCGTCTCCCAGTACCCCTGCACGTTACATTGGCTCCATCCATTTTCTGGGTGTTTTTTCTATAATCCGAATGCTGCCGGAGAGAATATGTTAACAGACACATATGTTGTCATACTTCTGCGAAGTTTTTTTTTTTTCAAAATTTCTCTTCTTTTTACAACGTACGCACCGTTCTCTCTTTTATTTGGCCTTCGTCTTTTTTTTTCCCCTGTCTTTATTTGTTCTTGTTGTCTTGGCGTGCAACACATTGCGCGCACGCGAATGCAATGTTCTGTTGAGCCCGCCTCGCTTTGGACACCATAGAAAACCACGCTTACTTTCTACTTCCTCCATCTTTCATCATCTTTTCTTCTCTTGTGTTCTTCGGGCATGCATGCCACACTGAGGGCTCACTCCCTTTCACTTTGCAAATCAAGCTGTTCAACCTATCTTTCCTTTTGTGTTTTCCTCTACCATAAAACACATTTCCTTTTTTTTTTCAGTTATGTGCTAAGGCGGTAAGCACTCTCGTAAACAAGACGTACTGGTTGTGTGTTATTTGCTGCTGTATCGATGTCTCACGCGCTTGCAGTGTGTATGAACATTTTAAAAACAACAAACAAACAATTAAAAACCTTAAATTGAAGCGGTTCTGCCTATTGGTTGAGACATTGAAGCTCTTCAGCTCATGAATTAAACTTGTTTCTGCGCAGTGCCTGTGGTAGCAATTAAAAGGCAGCGACAAAACTGCGACAGCCATTTCAGTTTGGAATTTTGCTTTTGTTATTGTTTTATTTTTTCGTTTGTGAACGCTTACAGGTATCACTTTTCATTATCAAGCAAGACAACGTTTTGACTATAAGGCATATTCTTAACTCTA
>MDUD01006125.1:0-12289 GCA_002216565.1 Crithidia mellificae | reverse complement strand
CTGTCTGCGGCCCACGACGCCCTGGACACCGCCAACAAGATCGGCCTGGTCTAATCTGATTAGCAAGTCTTTGCTTTCTCAGCGACTAGCGTATGTGTGTCAGCACACTGCAGCAGTTTTAAACTCATCATTTTGACTGGCAAAACATACTGCGGCGCTTGAAGCTTCTTTCATTTTTTCTTTTACTTTTATCCTAGCTAAAACAACAACAAAAAATCAAAGCTATAACAACAATGAATTGTGGGTAATTTGAGAAGGCTGTTGCTTCTCTTCAAACCTTCTTGTGCCACTTTTGCAGAAGTTTCTTTTGAAGAGCGCTGCTGACGTGGCGAAGCTCGACTTCAAGAAATAGAAGTTAGGCTTCTTTTTGCCAGAAGCAAAAAGCAGACCAATCCCAATACGTATCTGAGCTTTTATCGAAAGCTTGTGCAGAAGTCTCAAGGCATCTCTTTTGTCAGCAGTGCAATTTTGCTCTAAATGTTTTGAAGTTATGAACAGCATCATGAGACAAATTCTTGCGTTGCTCGCAACAATAATGTGCTTCTATTCTAGCTAATCAAGTTTCACGCATTAATTACTGCCATTGATTCTCTCTCTCTCGTATTCAAACAACATTTACTGTCTCAACACTTCGTTTCTGCCTTTGCTCCGCCCACAAAGCGCGCAACTTGTTTCTATATTGGGCTGGCTTCCCGCTGAGGTGTCGTCATCGAATACTCTGCTATCGGAGTGTGTTGTTTGGGTTCTCAATTGCGCCGCACTCACAGCACGGATTGCCTTGTTTCCACAAACAGTTTGTTTAATTCAACGATTGTGAAGCTGATATTTAACTCTGCTTTTTGACTCCAATTTTTTTTTACACTGCGCTAGCACTGTTCTAGGTTCCTTTAGCGCATGTCTGTTTTTATTAGCTAGTCTGCCTAAAATCTATATTTTATTTTTTTAATTCAGTATTTGAATCATATAGATCGTACCGTCTTTTTTTATTTACAACAGCTATCATAGATAGAGTAGAACATATTCTAGCAGTTTATTTTCTAATTGAAAACGAGAGGCAGGTGCTTTTTTTTATCTCATCCAAGCGTTCAAAGCTTGTCTGCTCGTGGCAGACAAAAAGAGAAAATTGTCAGGTGCTTTAAACATAGTGCCATGCCCTCTACCCTGCACATTCTGTGCGTACCCAGTGCGCTAGACACTTCGGTAGCTGCAAAGTCTGACGTTACAAAAGCGTCCGAACAACTAGAAGATTTTGTGCTGCGTGAAACTTTTCGGACGGAGAAGGGCTTGTCTGTCGCAGAGGATGAGCACGCAGCGCTCGTTTCCAAGCTGAATAGCATTGGCACACAATACACTCAATACCTTCGAAGCGTTGCCCCTTGCGCATTCGCTTCGCCTGTCGACCCAGTGCCACATTCGCCAGGACTCAATCGTGATGATGAAGGAAGAAAGAACAGAAGAAATGCTCAGACGAGTGTCGCTATGGATGATGAAGGAAATGTCAGCGGCGCAAGCTGTGTACCACCGGACTTGGAGTCATTCTGGCCGTTGACTTCGCCGCTGCCTCCGACCGCCGTTCTCACCGCACTCTACAGTTTACTTCCGCTACGCCGTGTGTCGGCAATGCGTAGTAGACGTGGCGAAGATGCAAAAGAAGACGATAGAAGTGAGGATTCTGATCCGCAAACAACGGTTTCCATCGATCTCCTGTGGTCGCTTTCTCGCGCCGGCAGGGCAGGGGAGAATGAGCCACTCCACTTCTCTTCTTGGGAAGCCTACGCAATGATGGCGATGGCGGCTCACAGCAGCGCCACACAAGTAACGTATGGAGGCAGCACTGGGCCGTCTCAAGGCTCCACATCTTCCGCATCGTCCTTTTCTCTGTCGCAGCAGCTGCGCCGTGCAACAGCAGCTTTGGCCAGCCTTCAACACAGCGTCTCCGCTGCTTCTGCTGCGACGCTGCTGGAGTGGCCCGAGGAGTTTCTGTGGAATCTCCTCATGTCACTTCTCTCCGCTCTGGCGCTCACCCACAACGCAGGGCTGCATTTTTACGGTCAGCTGACAGCGGCTAACATTCTGTGTTTTTCGTGCGCCGCATCCATGCCACGCGTCCTCGAACAAACGTATCAAGACATTGCTGCCACAACAAGTCGTAATGGAGTAGTTGAAGGCAACGGTATGGACGACAGGACTGCTGTCTTTCGCCACTTCTATGCAATGGCAAGCAAAGCCGTCTTGTTGCCGCAAGCGGCGGTCACGTCGGAAACACCGTGCTACAGCGTGCACTTTGTGGTGGAGCCTTCTGTTGCGCTGATTAGCAAGCAACACAAATGCGATGCGGCTGACAGCATTCAACAAGATCGCGATGAGGCTGACAAGGAGGTTTCAATCGCTCAAGAGTTCGCGTGGGAAACGCCGGAGCAACAGGCGCGCTTTCAAGCAGCGGATCTTGCTAGTGTCGGCCAGCTGCTGACCACCATCATGGATTTGCGCGCGCAGTGGTCGGGTGCGGGTGGCCACCGCTCGGTTCCAACAACAGAGGGCGCCGCGACCCCTGCTACACCTGCTGCGCACCCAAGTTCAGAGCTGATCTTTCTTGTGCGACGCTTGTGCGAGTGCAGTGCCGCCGCGACGTCAGACGTCGCGACGACAGCTCCTGTCCGGCGCAGCTGCCCGACTGCGGTGCAACTTCTACAGCTTCAGGCATTGCGGCTGCGCACGGAGGCGTGGTATTACCGTCGCCTCGCAAGCGAAGCTTTCGACCGCATCTCACACCTCCAGCAGAGTGCACAGGCTGCTGCAGCGACCGCCGCATCAAATCTCCAGATCTCAGGCGGCGACCGCATTGCAGAGACAAAGCAAGCGCCGGTGGAAGCCGCGGAGAAGTTGAAGGCACGTGAGGCAGCAGTTGCAGAGCGGGAAGCGAAGCTAGATCTCATTCTGCGGGTGTACGAACTCACGCACGAGCACCTCGACGCGGTTCAACTGCCCGCCTCTCAGACGCCGTCATCGCTGCAGAGCCACAGTGCACCCCATCGCGCACCAGAAGCCGGAGCAACAGCGACACAGAGTAATAATAGCTCACAGCAGTCGCCAGGACTGCGAGAGGACTCGCTCGAAGCCTTGCTGAGCGCGCCAGTGTATCGGCAGGCGGCCACAACGACAGCACCATCGCAGACGGATGCCGCGCCGCTCCGTGCGGCACGTCACGCACCAATCACGAACGTCTCGCATCAGCAGCACAAAGCAGCTGTTGCCGCCCCGGCAGCGGCTGCGGACACCTCTGCCGACGCGTTGTTGGGGCTTTCACCACTTCCACGTGCGCCAGAGCTCGACAACGCAGAACAGGCTCTTCTTTTATCGAAAACATCACCACTACCGAGTTCTGCTATCGCGGGTCAGAGCGAGAATCTACCGGAAGCGCCGGCGATGATGTGGAGTGGGTCAGCCACCACTCGCCGCGCACTAAACGTCGGCGTCGCAACAACCGCGTTTCCCGACACTGACGCAGGGGTCAGACAGGCGCTGCCCAAATTCTCACCAACAACCTATTGGCCCGATGCAAACACACAAAATGCACTGCAAGGCACGGCGGCCGCTACCAGCGCAGCCATCGTTAAGGTGGGTGCCCGCGACAGAGTGCCTGACGGGCTGCAGCCGATGTCCTGGAATCCCTCGCAACAACAACAACAACAACAACAACAACAACGAGCACAGCAACCGAATGACCAGGGGCACGTACCACACGCACAAACATACGCGACATCTCTCAGTGCAAGTCATCAGGCAACTGCTTCGAAGCCCGTCACGGTGGTGGAGGTGGAACTGGACGACGACGACGACGAAGACGGAAATCACACCAGAGCAGCTACCCGGTACCCCGCGCCAACGCCTTTGCCCGTTGCTGACGCGGCGGCGCAGATGTGGATGAACTATCATGCTGCACAACCTGATGTGCAGTTTGGCTCCGCCGCCGCCGTCACCCGCGCGGCGCAGGAGATGCGGACGCCGGTGCGTGCTCCGGCGCTGCCGAACATGGGAGCTGCGGATGTTGATCTTCACCGCACCAGCCCAGGCGCCGCCGCCACTGCGGGTGGGATGGCGAGTCACAGCAAGTACAGCTCCCTCGCACAGCTGCGTACGCCGCCCTCCGCACGGCGTCTCAACGCAGCCGCACATCGGACCGAAGCGTCCCCGTCGCCCTCGCCCCACTCACCGGAGAGCTACCGCTCCTCGACGAAACCGTACTCGATGGCGGCTCCGGTGCACGCGATGGAGGCGGCGGAGAAGGCCGTGGCGCGGCCGCGGTCTGCACGGCGGCGATCCGCCTCACGAGGCAGCAGCGGTGGTGGTGGAGGGAACAACACAGGTAATCGCCAACACAGCGCAGACGGTCTGTCCGCGAAAGCTGGGCCAGACGCTTCGTCCTCTGTTCCGGGTACCGCGCCTATTAGCAGCGGTGACGGCGGGAGCAGCAACGAGAACGGCGAGTGGGCTCGTCAACAACTCACCGAGCTGCAGAACATGCAGACGGCTCTGCGAGCACAGCAACCCGCAACGCCGCGCAGCCGCGCCTCTGCTTCTGCGCCACCACCACCAGCAGCACCGGCAGCAGCAACAGCAGCAGTGGTGGAGGGAGGGATGCGAACGCCAGAGATGCGCCGCGCGCGATCGCCTGCGTTGGCGTCGTCGTCGTTGACGTCTACATCACCTTCGCCACCGCTGCGGGCGGAGCAGCCCCCTGTGGCAGGATCCGCTGCCGCACCGAACTCCACGCACCGTACCCCGCCGTCCTCACCTTCTCTGCTGCAGACGACGCCGACGCGACCGACAAGCGCAACGGACGAGCGATCCCTGCTGCTGCGGCTACGGTCTAACAGCAGTCACCGCAGCCCGCCAGCGGCGCACCCGTCCCGCGACGCCGGTCTGTACCCCTCCAGCCACCAACTGTATGCAAGCAAGGGTGTGGAAGTGGAGGACGGGCCACCAGTGCAGGTGCAGGGCGCTGCGTGGCCAGCAGCAGCGTCGGGCACCATGCAGACGCCGCCATCGCACCACCAGCGGCACAACGTTGCGTGGTCAGCGCCGGCGGCGACCGCCTCTCCTGAGGTGCGGCCCACCCCCGTTCTAACTGGACGAACTTCACCTCTTGCGAAGTCGGCTGGGCCACACGTGCGATCGAGTCCTGCGGTGGCCGGCGAAAGCGGACGTGAACGTTACGACGCACGCGGAATTAGACCAACGCACCCCAGTGACTTTGGAGCCGGCGGTGTCCCCCCGACAAGCGCCACGCCCGCCACCTCTGCCACGGCTGCTGCTCTCGGTGCTGCCCTGCGTACGCCTCCGCGGCAGACCGTCCCTACGACCTTGGCCACGGCCACTACCGCGACGAGCGGCACCTCCGAGTCGCATCGACTGATAAATCTCTTCTACCCTGCCGGGACAGTGCAGGGAACACCCCATGCGCCGTCCACCCACTCCGCACTCGACTCAACTCGACGGGTGGTGTCCACCACGCCGCTGGCGAACTCCGCTCGCACGCGCGGGTCCAGTGCGAAGGAGGGCAGTAGTGGTGGCGCGCACCTACGCAGCTCTTCTCGCTTGTCGTCGACAACCGCGTTAGCTGCGGCCACCGCAACGGCAGAAATTAAAGTGCCGTCATCCGGTGCAGCGGCGAGAGTAGGCGTGCTGTCACCGCGGCGCACTAACAACAGTGCACGTGGTGGTGGTGGTGGTCAGATAAGCAACAACAAAAACAATCACACCGACAGCAACGGTGGACCAACCCTAAAAGCGGCAGGTGGTGCGTCTACTCTGCGACGGAGTGGCGCGGACGCACACTTGTCATCCGCTGTGCCTCACGTACATAGTCAGACTTCTGCATCGGCGGGGAACAAGGCTTCGGCACAGCCGCGTGGAGCCGCACCGTCGACTTCAGCGATGGAATTGCTGCGACGCCTGCGTGCTAGCTCAACGGCGACAGCTTGACAAGAGAACATAAGACATACAAGTTATCTTTTCTCTCTGTGCTATTGCTTTCGTCTCTTTTTTTTTTTTACATCATCGTCTACTGTTGCTTCATCATGCTACAAAAGTATGAACAAAGATAAGGCCTCAGCTTTAAAATTAATCAGACACCCTTCTGTTTGAAGCGGGTTCAGATTAACTGCTTCTCTTTCCATTTTTAATGTTGTCTTTACTGGGAAGCCAAGGTGTTGCGTTGAGGAAAACGAAGCAGTTTTGAGAGATTTTTTAAAATATATATTCAAGTGCACAATGCCGTCATGATGTCATCTGCATTCTCTTCTTATATATATCTTTGTCGTTTCATGATTCTGCATGTCTCTTTTTGGTCTTTTAACTTCATTACAGTTCCAAGAAAACACACTTATAGAGGCTTGCGAACACACATCTACCTATTATAGAACAGCACACATACAAATAGACGTGAAAAGCAAAGAAAGAATAGGATAGAATCCAAAAACTCCGCTCACTTGTCAAGATACAATTTGCGCGGAGTCACAAAACGAATGTAGCCGTTTTGCCGCTTCTAAACGGACCTTTTTCTCTGATTGCAAAACAAGCATCGTCAGTTTAACAAAAAGTTATTTGCAAAAACATTTAGCAAACAAACAATCAAGTAGGCCTTAAACAACAACACCTGAAGCTATGTCGACGCAGGATCAAAAGGTGCGCGAGGCGTGCAACGCCATTGCAGCACAAATTTTTCTTGTTGCACCCCATCAACAACGCAGCCGACACGCCGGCACCGCCAGTGGTGCCTCCGCCACGGCAAGCAACGCAAGTGGCAGCGGACGCTTTCAAGCCGCACACGCTCCGGTGAAGGTGTTGCCTTCTCCATCCACATCGTCAACCTTCACTACGATCGGAGAAAAGAACGGCAGCAGCAACAACTTCACCAACAGCGCCAGCCTCGCCGCCGGCGAGAGTAGTCGGAGTCACAACAAAGGCACGCACAACGTGAGTGACGCACGTGCCGATGAGCTGCGGCGCCTCAGCGAAGCTGTTGTGCGGGACGCCATGACCCTCTACCGTCTGTGTCGTCAGCCAGGTGGAAATGGCACCATCATCGTCCCGGCTTCTTCTTCGTCCTCGGCGGCGGCGGCGCACGCTGCTACAGCTTCCTTCGCGGGGTGTAGTGGTGGCGGTGGTGGAGGTGGGAAGGGAGCCGTGAGTGCTGCGGAGGAGGCCGCCTTCTGTGTCCTTGCGGTGGTGATGGCGCGGGTGCCGCAGCTCTGGGCCGCGCTCGAGCGTCGAGCTGCGCTGCTGCAGCCCCGCAAGCTCACCCTTCGCTTTGCCCCACCCGTGCTGATCGCGCCGGTGGTGGTGAAGGAGGTGGTGAAGTTCCATGGACGCAGTCGGCGCCTCTTACCGAGCTACCCCACGCAAAACAGCGAGGGCTGCGGTGTGGGCGGTGGCCGTGCGTTGCCCACTGCGATGTCGACACCGGCTGGCGTTGGTCCTTTGGCAGCAACGGCAGCGGCATCAGCGCATGCAACCACAGCTGCGGGAGTCGTGAGCAGCGCCGGATCTCCGACAACAACAACAACAACAACAACAAAAGCAGATGTTCTCTCCGCGCAACAGGCCGAGGCGATGGCGGCAGCGTTTTTCTTCAAAACGATGTCACCGCTCGAGCGTCAGCGCAAGTCCGAAATCTTTGCCATTCAATCCACAGTGGATGCCACGGCGGCGGCTACGAAAGAAACGCCTCGGTCAGCTGCACCGCCGTCGTCGATGGGCGTGAGGGCGGGTATTGAAGGCTTGTCCGTCGCAACAAAAGAGGCCAGCCGTGAGGGACGCAAGACATCACCGTCTTCACGGCTACCGTTGAACCCTCTGCTGTCTGCTGTAACACAAGGGAAGGTCAACAACAACAACAACAGCAGTTTCAGCACCACCAAAAAGACGGATGTAGAAGGTGGCGCTGCAGCGTCGTCGCGTCACCGTGAAGAAGGGCCGCCGCGGCCGTCTTCTGCTACTTCTTCTTCACTTTTCATGGGTGATGCGTGGAACGGGTGGCAGGGTCGACGCGGCTTGGCGGGCCTCCAGGGGCAAACCATGACAGCTGCCGTGGGAGACGGCGTCATGGATGCATCACAGAGGTTTGCCGCTGGGGGCAGGAGCCGATGGCCCTCTCGCAGCAACAGCCTCAGCAGCACAAGCAGTGGGAGCAGCACCGGCAGCCACGGCAGCACAGAGAGCAGCAGTCATATTCACAACACCAACAACATTAACAACACACGGCAGTGCGATCCCACTCTTCCAGGGGAGGGGGGCAGCCATCGGCAGGCGAAGGCCTCTAGAAAAGCAACAGCGTCAGGGGCTGCGTCTGCGGCAGCGGAGGCGGCGGTGCTGGATCGGCTCTATCGCCTCGCCACCGCAGCCGACAACGCCAGCGACGAAAGCGATGGGCCGGACGGGGATCAGCACATGCCGTCGACTTTCGTAGACGGAAGAGACACCGATGGTGCGCGCAGGTCTGGCCGTGGTACTGGCAACGCTCTCACGTCGTTTGCGACCTCTGCCACCTCTTCTCTCTTCACCGGCGGCAAAGGGATGGGTCTGGTCTCCCTTGCGGCGATGACGACGCAGGTGCAGGACGCGCTGCACTGGGGCCGACTGACCACGCTTGTCCGCTTCCCACTTCTCTTCCGCGGCCTCTGTGCTTCGCCCGTGTTCACGGACACACCCGCATCAAACTTCACCGCATCTGCTGGTGGCGGGGGTGGCACCAATGGCACAGCTGCTTCCGTAACATTGTCCCCAACGTCGGAAGCGCTGACGCTTGATGCGATGGCTCAACTGAACAACGTGCTTGGGTCTTCGTACACCTCCGCGTACATACCGACCGCGACAACGTTCTCCACACCGCAAGAATGTAAAAAATTTTCTGCCCCTGCAGCCGCACCTGCGCTCATAGATCACCTCATCGCGTCCTATGGATCTCCGGGATCTTTCTTGTGCCCATCACGGCTGCGTGCGTCGTCGCTGCTGCTGCCTCGCCCACCCAGCTTGGTGATCGATTCCTACCTGTGGACTCGGTTGCTGATCTGCAGTGCGTGGCTGGCAGTGTACGCCGATAGCCTGATCGACCCGAACGAAACAGAAGAAAATATCTTTTCAGTCTCCACAAAGGCGGGCACGAACACGGAATATAGTGAGGAAGATGATGAAGAAGACGGTGACAGCGACGATTCTCGTGCAACGAGCACGGCGAAGAGGGGAGGGAGGAAAGAAAAGGTGCGGTGTGCGGTGCCGCGTGTGCGGCCGAGCGCGGCTGTGCAAGACACCGTCGCCTACTGCGTCGCCGTGGTCAAGGAGGCTCGCGCAATAAGTGCTGGCTTGGCAGGCACCGACGATGTGACTGCGTGGGCCTCGCCTTCTTCCATCACTGCCAAGGCTGTCCACCCCCGCACCGGTGCAGCGCAGCCCTCCTCTCACGTCAGTACCCCGCCGCACAGCCGCGCCGTGTGCTGCCCCGTGTGCGACCGCCTCGTGCGAGAGGAGCGACCGGTGCTGTGGTGGTCGACGCTGCGCGAGGATCGCGCGGTGCTGCGGGAGCAGGTTTGTGCGCTGCTCGAGAACGGCAGCGCGACGGAGGCGGAAGGCCGCGTCGCGGCCGCGGCGGCCATGGACGGCATGGAAGAGGGCCAGGGGAGTCGACGCACCACCGCGGCGCCGCAGCTGCGCGGCTCGGCCGCCACTGGCGAGCGTGTTGCCGCTCTGCAGGCACGCTGGGCTGCGTTTATCATGAGCAAGGGGGAGCCAGAAGGACCAACAAATGAACCCCTTGACAGTGAACACGTTGGCGTGTCGAGGGTCCGTCGTGAAGGGGAGAGCACAGTCGATCAGCACGGTGACGAGGATACGACGTCAACAGCAGGGGCAACGAAAGGCGATCGAATGAACGAGGAGGAGAACGTCCCCGATGATTTTGAAAGCGATGAAAGGAGTACACTCTGGGCGGCGCTGACGCAGCGCGTGGCGGCGGCGACGGACCTCTGCACGTTTCTGTCCACACATCCCTTATCCGGTACACCTTCCACCTCCAACCTTCACAACAGCAGGAATAACACTCTTCCGGATGGTGGTGGTGATGGTGGTGGTGGTGGTGATGGTGGTCGTACCACCCGGCGCAGGCGTACTGCGGCAGCTTCGCACGCAAAAGCAATGCAGCGTCAGCGGAAGCGCCGCCGACACAGTTCCGACAGTTCGGAGAGCAGCGACGAGGACACGGCAAGCAGCACTCGGAGTGGCAGCACCGGCAACAGCAGCCGCAGCAGCGATGTCGACGTTGGCCGCCCTGCACGGGGATCAGCAAAGAGGGGAGCAGGTCACTTTGAAGACGCCGAGGAGGACGCCGAAGAAGAGGAGGACACAAAGTCCACCAATGTGACGGGTGCATTTCAGGGCAGCCGTCATGCACACGAGGTCGCCGTGGCGTGGGAGAAGTTACTGTGCCGCTGTGGCTGGGTGAACGCCGCCCCGCCCGCCCCTGTCAGTTCTTCTACTAAGTATTACTCAAGACCCACTACACGCAGCACAGCGACGACAGCAGGGACGGCACTAAATACGGCTGAGCTTGCTTCGCCACAATCCGCTTTAACGCCTGCTGCGTGCGTGCAGTGGGCGTCGTCGCTCATTGCCCCGACGGCCCTTCCCACACCACAGCAGGCAGCGGTGCTGCGGCGGCGGCTCTCGCGCTACACGCTGGCGGATATCGTGCGTATTCTGGTGCTCGGCCGTGGTGGGCAGTGGGCGGCCTACGCGAAGCTTTTGTTCGGTGAGGATGTGCGGATCAAAACTGCGGTGCAGGCTTCAGCGCCACGGAAGCCGGAGGAGGCTACAAAGCGAGGCGACAAGACTATCCAGCAAGGTGAAGCACCTGCCTCAGCTGAGCTATCCGAAGACGAGGCTGTGTGTTCCTCTGCTGGTGCAGATACGCCACCACGCCGAGAAGCTTCCATGTCGCTGCTGGAGGAAGATCTGTTGAATTCTAAACAAACGGAGGTCATGGAGGCTGCGCGTAACGCCTCCAAGCACGACGCTGTGGTACCGGTGACTGAGAAACAAGAGAAAGAAGACGCGTGTAGAGCGGCGAGTTTAGAATGTGAAAGAAGACTGGATGGTGCTGATGGAATGGTGGATAGTTTGCCAGAGGTTTCGCCAAGTCCCCCTTTTCTCACCGCGCCTGACAACGTCACCTCCCTTTCCTCACCGCGTTGTTCTACACAGTTGCAGAGCGCGTCGCCACAGCAGACAGATTCCGCCACAGAGGTGTTGTTACCCATGAAGGCGTGCGCCGCCACACCAGATCGCAGATCGGCCCTCCCGTCGATCCCGCTGCACGTCTCACCTTTTTCTCGGCACGCTGCGGCTGCTGCCATGACCCAAACGGTGACAGTAACTGTCTCCACAACATATGCAGCGAAGGCAGAACGTGACCCCACAACTGCATTGTTGACCCATTCGGTTAACAATCATAGTCAGAGCACGTCGTCACCCTCGCTAAAGCCATCTTCTTCTCTGCTTCCTGCCATTTCCACTGCAGTGCGTGCTGCAGAGACGCAGAACAGGACAGCTTGCCAGCTCGCCGACGCGCTGGACTCGAGTTTTCAGCATGTTCAGGTCGGGCCTAGTGCTTCAGCTGCCACCTTAGAGAATGTTTTGCCGATTCACGCCGGGGCAACTCAAAGGGACGAGTCGTGTGATGATAGGGCGGTGCCGCGGTCGCAGCTGCTGACGCAGCAGACGGCCCTCCGATCTCTCCTGCGCTTCCACCCCCGCTTCCCGCCCCTGCGTGAGGAGGACGCCATTGTGGAGTGCGGCGCGTGCTTTTCGCTCTTTCATCAAGACTGCATCGCACCGGTGCAGCGTGACTTGATGGGGCAGGTGTTTCTATGTCACACCTGTCGCCTGAGGTGGGCGCGGCCGTACGTGGAGGGTGGTGGGACGGGTGGGTTCATGCACCAAACACAAGAGATGCCCTTCTAATCCGAGCAAAGGACAGAATGCTCATTTTCCTTTTCCTTTTCAAAAATACACTCTATTGTGTCTGCTTTTATTAGGGTTCTACATTGACTTGCACCGGTAGGTAAGCGACAGAATGGAAACGAATGAATTAAAAATCATACTGCATGTCAAGGAGCCTTCTATTATCAGTAAGCTACAAGACTTCGATTGTCATGAGAAGCGGAGCTGCAGTGTAAGAGAAAGGCGCTAATATTTTCAGCATGACAAGGATGCACGGCAATGACGTAAAAAAAAA
>MDUD01006105.1:0-11709 GCA_002216565.1 Crithidia mellificae | reverse complement strand
GTCACGGCCGTGCGGCAGCGCACCGCGCCAGTTTCTGATGACCTCCATCACAACTCCCCAAGCTGACGAGTCGATGAAGGTTGAGCGGACAGAAAGCGTGGCGGCGTACCGCACGCACCGCCGCGATGGCCAGCTGCGCTGTGAAGAGCAGCGTAGCTCACGCGGAAAGAAAAGTGCGTCTGCGCAGGCAGCATCGCTGGCAGGCTTCGCAGCAGCACCACAGACTACAACCGCGAATCGTAATACCGCAGGGACCACAGACATAGAATTGGAAAAGAATACACCGAACTCTGTGCGCTCCACCACGCCCACGTGCACGTCCGTCGAGATGCAGGTGCAGGACGCAAACCAGCTGAATGAACCCACCGCGGTGCCGCACTCACACAAGGCATCTCGAACCACCTCGCACTCAAAACGCCACCAGCGTAGGCAGTTCTCCAAAACTGACGCGTCCGTGATGGAGGTCGCGAGCGATGCGCCGACGCCAGCAGCTGCCGTGGCAGCCGAGGCCGCAGGATCCGCAAAGGTGGCGGCCTCCGCCAGCGCGAAGGCAAAGCGGCGTATCAGAGATTCTTCTGCGGCTGTGGAGACCTCGCTCGCCAACACAGCCAACGCATCCACCCCATCTACAACGACGACAGCACCGACGCTGTCGAAAGATACTCCGATGTCGAACGTGAGCGGCGCCGTCGAGGCTGGTGCGATCGCGCGTCACCTCTCACGCGAGGTGCTGCAGATGCCCTCTGTGCTCGGTGCCATCTCGGTTCACTCGGCTTCTGGGTTCAGCCTGCCCAGCCCTTACAGCGGCGCGTTCTCGCGTGCGCGGGAAAATGACCCGAGTGGAATTTTCGGCAGCATGGCACCGAGCAGCAACATGACGAACACGCTGAGCTCGCGACCTGGCATTAACGCGCAGGTGGAGGTGACGCCGTCCCTCGCCTTTATGCCGTGTCCCTCTCGCATTCTCAGCCACGTGGACGGTGGGGTTTCCCTCGCCAGTGATCACTTCCCTTCCGCCGCTTCCGCACCCGTCGCCACGACCACCTCGACGACGGCCACCCCAGCCACGATGGTCCCCGCGCAAGCCGCGCTGTCGCTGCTGCACCTTGAAGGGGACGACTTCTGCGCTGGTCGCAGCGGCAGCACGCGTACCCCGCTGCCCTGCCCGCCCTGCCCGCCCCCACGCCCTCGCAGCTCTACCACGACGGCACACAGCATCAGCCACCACAACAGCAGCAGCGCAGCCAGTACGAGTCTCAGCGCGGCTACGGCCCCGGTGAATGCTTCGAGTGCGGCTGTGGTCTCCGTGCCTTCATCCGACGAGGCTACAAACGAGCGCTCAGCAGCGACGCCATTTTTCGCGCCAAGTCCGCCGCAGGTGGACCGGCCGCCGAGTGGGTCCGGCTCTGCGGCCGTCGCCGCCCTCTCTGCTCGTCGCTCGCACAACTGGAACGGCTCGGGCAACACGTCGGAGATGTGGATGGCGCTGAGCGGGTCGGCCTCCAACTCCCTCGACGCCGCCCACCTGAGCGTTAGCCCGTTTCGTCTTACCACTGCCGGTCCACGTGGGCGGCGCAGCCGATCGAACTTACTGCTGGGCGCGTCTTTTACAAGCGACGCCGCCACCGCCGCCACGGGTGCTGCGGGGAGTGTGCCGGTGCTGCTCGATGGTGCGCAGCTGCAAGCACGCTACTTCCCTTCCTCAGCCTCCGCCACGACGGCCACGGCCACGGCCACCGCCTCGCACACCTACACCAGTGGACTAAGTTACTTCACGGACACAAACACGTGGGTGACGAACGGGAGTAGTGCCAACAGCCACTGCCTCACAACGGATGCAACTTTGACGTCGGCTGCGACGGGGGGCGCGGCGCATTCTCGCACCGGTCCGCCACCGTCCTGGAAGCCTTCATCGCTGGCGGCCGTGGCTGCGGCCTCACGCAGCGCCATCTTCGCTGCAGCCGCCGGTGGCAGTTCACGCGGCAGCCACGGACTTCTCCTTTCTCCTCCGGTGCACACGGAGGCGCGTGAGGAGGCGAATACAGAGAGCGTCGAGGAGGCAGCAGCAGCAGCAGGCGCAGCAGACGAAGCAGCGCTGGGGAAGCGGTGCGGGTCTCCGCGTCGTCGTCGTCGTCACCAGCCGCCACGCCGCGTCAGCGCGTACGGCCCTCCCCACCCGCGTGGGCGGCTTTCAAGCGATGATGATGGTGATGACGAGACCGCAGTGGAGGAGGAGGCGGAGAGCGGAGAGGAGAAGACGAACGAGCAGCGGGCAGACAGGAAGAGACACACCGCGTCTGCGGACAACAGCGTTGACAATAGGAGGAGCAGCAGCGGCAGTACCCGCGGCACTGCCCGCACGGCGGCTACCACCATCACGGCGGATGAAGAGGAGGAGGAGGAGGAGGAGGAGGAAACCGGAGAAAACGACGCAGCTGCACTTGACAGCGACGGGGAGGAGGCGGATAGCGGCCCAAGCCGGCCGCCCCCGACGCTGCCCTCCACGCAATCGTGCACCGCAAGTGACGTGCACAGCTCTAAATCTGCCACGGCGAGTGGGGCCGTCAATGTGGCTGAAAAGCCCGTCCCGCTCTCCGCCGCCCTCATCTCCACCCTGCCTGCCACTCCGGCGATGGAGACGCCGTCCTTGACGACCTGGCGGGACATCTCCGCCGCCTCGCGACCGTCCTCCGGGCCCGACTCGAGCAGCGTCTCCGCAGCCAGCGCACCGACCGGCACGGCGGCGCTGACGTCCGCAAAGCTGCTGCCCACGCCGCCCGCGCCGATCGCCACCGCCGCCACGAAGTCACCGCCGTGTCGGCGCTTGTCGAGCGTGTCCCCGACGAAGCTGCACGCCTCGCTGCGGCAGCAGCAGCTCCTTCACTCCCCGCGCGAGGAGTCCGAGTCGGAGGTGCGGCTGCGCAACACTGTTCGCTGGCTGACCTGCGAAAACCCATCTCTCCGTTCTGCGTCGACTGGGTCCTTTCGGTCGGCTTCGCAGCTCCAACAGCAGCAGCAACAGCAGCAGCGGGCTGATCCCCTCGCTGGACGTGCCGGTGGCCACCACAGCCACCACCACCCCTCCGCCTCCCATCCGCACCAGTCTCATCACCACGTCCCTCCAAGCAGCACGGGTGTAATCAGCAACGTGTCGAGCCCAACGCATTCGCAGATGGCCCACTCCCCGCGCATGAACTCGTCGCACTCCTTCCTGCCCGCCTGCGTGCATGCGTGGTCGGCCGAAGCCAGCGTGGATGCCCCGCTGGACGCGTGCAACACCGCTACGGTGACCAACGCGTCGTCGCCAACGCGCAAGACGGACTCCCCGTGCCGCACCACGGAGAACAGCCTCACCGCAGATGTCTCTGGGATTGCCGGGTACGGCCTGGACCACCCTCACCTCACCTCCGCCATGTTCCGCCAGCTGAACAGCTTCTCACGCTCGCGGGTGAGCGTCTCCACGGGGAACACCGTCAATCTTAATACCACCGGTAATGTGAACAACAATCACAACAATACGAGTGGCGGCGTGACGGCACCGCGCGGTGCCTCTGTCGGCATTGTCAACTTGGCCAGCACCACGAACAGCGCTCTGGTTCGCGCAACAAACGTTGGCACGCTGATTAGCTCCACCACACGCACGACGACGACCACCACCACGACCACCACCGCATCGACGTCGCTGCAGGTGCACAACGGCAGCTGCGCGGGTGCCATCGGTGTGTTTGAGGCTGTGATGGAGGAGGAAGGAGAGGAGGAGGTGCATAACGCAGCCGCTGCGGTGGCTGCCACGCGCACCATCACCACCACCGCCGTGTCCTCCATGACGTGTTCAGCGATGCGCGTCGTCATCGCCCACCGCGGCAGCGATGAGAACAGCCTAGGCGGGTTCCAAGGCGGCGGTGGTGCCAGTGGGAGCCCGGCGAGCGGTGAGAGCGCAGATACGCCGCTGGACGCCCCGCACAGTCAACACGCGGAGGAACGTCACATTAAGAACGACACCGGCGCTGCCCCCACGGCGGCCGCCACGGCTCAGATGGACACGATGCTGCTGGACGACCCAGATGCGCCACCGTTCGCGCAGGCCGCGCTGCGCCGCTTTCGCGAACAGCACCGCAGTGCCCCAAAGCACCACCAGAGCAACAACAGCAACAACAAGAAGAGTGCCACAAAAAGCCCTCCGCCACCCCGCACCGGTGGCCGCTGGGAAGGGCGTGGTCGTGACACCGTCAACGCCGCCGCCGCAAGCTCGCCGCGCCGGACACGCGCGCAGAGTCAAACCAGCGCCAACGAGTGTGCCGTGTCTTTTGTTGTGTCCACCGCGGCCATCCAGTCGTGCTGCACGACGCATTCCTTCATGACGGAGGCCCGCTGCCTTAACAGGTCATCGGCGCACTCGCCACCGTCGCGGCAGTCAACCCCGCCGCAACAACAGCAACAACAACATCAGCCGTCGTCGCAGCCGCAGTCGCCATCAGAGGAACAGGAGCAGTCCACGGCACTGGTGAGCGTGCACCGCAGTCACACAGATGTGCAACACTACCTTGAAAAGGCCTTGTACGCGCAGAAGACGGGTGTGAACCCGCTGAGTCCGCTGGAGCCAGCGGCGCTACGGCAGCTTAATGGGGGCGTGGTGCCGCTGACGGCGACGGAAATTCATCTTCCAAAGGTAATGGGAATGGCAAAGCGGCACGGGCGCAAGTAAGCGTTCGGATCTTGTAGTAAAAGCTTCTCGTCAACGAGTTACCATAGCTGTGTTTACACTTGGATTCACCACCTTTTTCTTTAATGTTTTCTTGGCCATCTTTGTTGTCACGTGGCCTTGCCCCTTCTGTATCCCTTTTCTCTACTTTTTCTTCTCTTTTTATACTTTTTTTTTGTGTTATCCATTTGTAATGTAATTCCTCCGATTTTCTCCCTTTTTTCCCCATATTTTTTCTATTTTTCTTCTTTTCTTTCTTTCTTCCTTTTTTCTTCTTTTTTCCCTTTTTTTTCATCCCAATCATCTTTTTCCCTATTCTTGGTCTTTTCGGCTTCTCTGTTGATTCGTTGCACACCTCTCTTTTTTTTCTGCAAAACGTTTTTCATCTTATTGATTTACTCAACTGTTGCCCACCCGATTCACTCAGCAAACAAACAAGAAAAGGAAGTTTCTTAATTGCTTTGTGTGAAACGAAGCGTCTAAGCACTCGCATAAAATTCGAACCTGCTAAAAAACTGCTTTTAGCTTTTAGACGAAATGCCCTTTATTTATTTCTTCTTTTTCTCTTTTAGTTTTTTGGTGAACAGGTGCGCAGCCAATAAGTTTTTAAACGACATCAAACGAAACAGTTTATTGCTTCGTCTGTTGTGCTCCTCCGGCAAGCGAGTCTTTTTTATTTCTTTTCTTTCGTCGCTGCCGCTTGCGCAGAGACTATTTATAGGGAACGGGTCCACATACTCGTTTTTTGTTCCTCTCTTTTTTTTTCATTGCACCCTTGCTTTCGCGACCAGCGCACCGCAACCTTATACATCGACGGGCAATGGAAGGTGACACGGGTCACTTATATCTCCACAACATCAAAACCTCTTTTCTCTCTCCTCTTTTTATCGAACGTCTCTAATTCTATACTTTTTCTTCTTTTTTTGTTTTATAAAGCTCTTCTTCCCCGTATCTTGTTTTATACGTTTTCTCTGTTGTGTTTTTCCTTTAATTAATTCGCCCCCTTGTATTTTATAAACTTTTTTTTTGCTGATGTTCTCTTTCATATTGCATTTTTATCCATTTAGCTTAATTTATTTCGAAAAAGGTATCTCTGTTGTTCACGGTTTTTATAATGCTTCTTTCTGTTTAAACATATTTGTATCATATTTATTATGTCTTTACCTTCTTATGTTTCAGCGTTTGAACTTCGACTTTGCGAATTACACAACTCACTCTCAACCTTCCTTTTTTTTTGTTTTACTTTTTTACGCTCAATGCAACGGAAAACGCGCACAAAAGTTGTGTTGCAAATCGTTGCTCCCCTGTTGACACATTTTTTTTATCCCTAAGCAGCATCAATTACAGAAACTAAATGTGTAGTGGAGCGCACAGACGAAGGGAGACAGCTAGCAAACTTTTTTTCTAAAGCTAAATGCGACTGATCTAAAATTCGAGAAGAGAAAGGAAAAGTCGCCGATCTCAATTATGTCTGCTGCTGCTACTAATTTCGATAGTATTGGTTTTTGGAGATGAATTGCCTTCCTCCTCTTTCTTCTTTAACATCTTCTCTCTTCACTTTTGATGCGCTTTGTGTTTATTTTTGGTTTTGCTATGCGAAATACTACTGAAAACACCAAACCTATTCATTCATTTTTTTTCTGGTTTCTTTTTTTGTAAAACATTGCAATAGTTATCTTTCGCCCGAATACTCTCTCTTTTTACTTTCCAGCACTACTTTTATTTTGATTCTGCACAGATCTATATTCTAGCTTTTTCTTTGGTTTAAAAAAGCAATTCTTTTTTTCCCTTCTTTTGTTTTCCCTGCAGCTCTTCTCTATTTCCTTACAAAGAGATTCTTACCTTTATTTATGCGCCTGGCCCTTCCAACTCTCAAGCGCCTAACCTGTAAACTGCGTTTACTTTACCTGCCGCCATTGATGTTTCACAAAGTAAATCTTATTGAATTCGTCACGCGTTCCTTCTGCGAGTCGAAATATGTACACTCTTTGTAGAAACACATGATAAAGCATCTTTCCTTTTTTTCTTGCTAGAGTGCAGTTTGTTGAAGAGAAATAAACTGTTGCCAGCGTGACTTGAGTCACAAGACAGTGTTTTCTGCTTTTCTCTTTTATAAAAACGAACTTTATGTAGGACAGACTTCTTGCGCTCGAAGCATTGATGTTATTCGAAAAGCTGCGTTTTGTTGCCTGACAATGTTCTGAGTCTTACTGCGTTCTTTTTTACTAGCGAATTTATTGTTTTCTTCCGGTCTTTTTTTCAACTGCACAGCGCATCAGCTGCCTTTTGTGGTGGCCTTCTCTGAGCTTTTGTCTCGAGGATAGTCAACTGTAAAGGGGCTCCACGAATGACGATTATACTCCTGCAGCGCGATGCAAGCCCTTTTTTTTGTTTTTTGACGTTTGAAGTAAGCAATCAATTAATTCTATATTTTTGTAATGCAAAAATGAGCAGTTTCACTTTAATCGGTGGGAACTTTGAACTGCAAAACAACGCTGTGCTCTGATGAGTTATATTTAATTACTGTTTTAATCTTGTAACATCCTGCGCAGGTCACGCCTTGACTTAGCAACTATGAGTTGGCACGCTGTGCGGGCGCGGAAGCATGAAGCTATAAATCTGTTGGTTCCCCTGATTGTTGGCGTGTTTTCTACTTTTGTCTTGACCCTTAGCGCGGATATCCTTAAACATAATTCTAACACTATCCCCCTTTTTTTCCCTTTTCGAGTTTAGTGACAGTAATGGATTTTTTTTCTTTTGCGCAGATCGCCGTCTCCTTTTCTCATCTTTCCTTCGCTTTTTTTTTCCTCTTCATGTGAACCACTGTAGTCTTACAAAAGATCGAAGTGCTCTTAATGTCAAATAGAAATGCTAAGCAATTTTTTGCTTTCTTTGTGTTTCATAATTGAGAACGGTACCAAGAAAGCATGTTTTCTTTAACTCTCTTTGAACTTTAAGTTCCCGAGATTAAGCTGTATTAGATTCTGAGGCTGCTCTACACCTTAATAGGTGGCATCTCACTTACAAGCTTCATTTTTTTTTTCAAAGAGAGAGAGAGAGAGAGAGAGATTTAGAATGATACGCTGCCGAATATGGGGAGCAGTAATGCTTGCAAAGCTAGCTTACGCCTCTAAAATGAAGCGGGCGGCTGCGGCAATGGTGACGTTTCAGACGCGCCACACTCACTCACTACTGTTTGTGTGCTATTGGAAACGTCAAGCTCATCTTTTCTCGTATTCCTTTCCATTTTCATTGAAACGGAAAACTGTATTTTTATCTTATATTCTCGCAATGCCTGCGATCTGCTCCCTCACGGCGGCGCCAAAAGACACGTTTTTTTCTTTCTACAATTTCTTGCCAATTTACGGATGTACGAAACTTTTAATTCGGCAATCGGTGCCTCGATGACTTAAAGCTCCAACAGCAACAACAAAGATAATTGCGAAGGTACCTGAGAGGTTTTTTAATGCGGCTCAGGAGAGATGTCTCTACCAGCTTATAAATTTTTTTTTTCTAAGCTCTTGTCTACCAAGGCAACGATATAAAGCGATAGGCGGAGTGCCCGTTTTTTCAAGTTTGCTCGGTGGTTTTGCGTGATCTTGAGAAAGGAAAATAAAAACCCTTTTTTTCTGTGAAAACGCTTACGTGTGGGCGTACACCGCGCCGCCCGGGTCTTCTTCTAGATCGCGTTTTGTAAGTGTGGTTTGCACTTTGAACAGCGAGATAATATATAATGAGGTTACTTGATTCTTTCTTACTTTCTTCTCTCAACGCTCCTTACATTTATCATTTTTTTTTTTGCCACCGCCGCTGTTTTCTTCTATTTGTGTCCGATGCAATTCTGACTCTGCATTCTAACTTTTTTAGTCACCCTTCAGATGAACCTTGTCTAATTGACTTCAGACAACAATTTTTTTTTATCCACTTTGGAAGGTGTAGCTTACTGAAAGAAAGCAAGAAAACCCCGGGCCACAACGCTTGAGGTCAACTGATACGTTTTCGTCGAATAGCAACAAGAGCAACAACCACAACGCACATCATCAGTTATGTGTTTTTGACCAGCATCGCGTTGACCGCCAAAACTTCAAGTTGATTCATGCTGCTACGACGCGGTTGTAGACACTCGCTTCAGGGCTGTCTGCGCGACGCGGCGCGTTTTGCGCGGCGCCACTTCAGCAGCGGTGGCGAAATAAGCAACACCGCCGCCTCCCCGCCCAGCTTTGGCGCGGCAGGCTCGTGTGAATCCAGCGGTGTGACAGATGACCCTGCAAGCAGCAGCGCCACAGAAAGTCTGTCGCCGTCGCCTCTCCGTGCAAACAGCAAGGCGGCCCCCAATAAGGAACTCAGCGGGTTTTCACGTCTCAGCGTCGGCCGCAACGCCTCCGTCGCCTCCTCGTGGGAGACAGTGCCGAACTGGTGTGAGCTGTGCTTCGAGCCCCTCAACGGCTGGGACTACCACGTCGGCAAGCGCGAGCACATTTGCATGGAGATGGTGCTCAACGCCGCCGCCGCCCACCCGCGCAATTGGAGCGCGAAGGAGGTGTGGCAGCAGACGGAGCTCTTCCGCACGCATTACGCGCGGCGCCCACGCGGGCAGGCACGCACGCCCTCCGCGCAGGTGCGCCGCATGCTCCGCGCCGGGCTGGTTTTGCCGGCAGTGGACAGCCCGATGAACATTTTCTACGAAGCCTACGACAAGGCGTCGCCGGCGGCGCGGCGGGAGGAGCTGCTACTGCTGCTGCTTCACCTCCAAGAGAAAGGGTTTTTGAGTTTCTCGCCGGAGTTGTACAGCGCCGCCTGCCACCAGGGCTCCCTGGTGCTTTACAAAGAGGTCATGCCCTCGCTAGCAAGCATCTTCCCCACAAGTGAGGTGCGAGGGTGCTCTGCCATGACCGCCATGATCGCCTCCAACTTCAACGCGGAGTCGGTGTACGTGCTGTGTGGGATGGAGGCCCTGGTGACGCCCGAACTGATGCACTCCCGCCTGGCAAACCCCGATGCGAAGGGCGGGCGGTCAAACACGAGCAACAGCGAGGCAGCAGGGAGAGCAGAAGACGGTGGTGACGAGGACCCTGGCAGTGGCGAGGACGTGGCAGAGCTGGAGGACGGCACCACAAGCGGAGGCGGCGTACCGCGAGCAGTGCGCACGAGCCTGCCCCGTGCGATTCTTGGCTCCCTGCGGTGGGCCTTGGAGCTCGACGTGGTCGCGCCTCCGCCGGCGCTGCACATGTGCGAAGTGCGCTACGCTCACTACACCACCCTTGCGGCGCGGGCGGCGCGGCTGCTTGTGGCCGAGCTCATCTACGACCGCGTGAGCGAGTACGTGTACCGCGTGGAGGACGTGTTGCGGTCTGATCGCGGGCAGGAACTCATTCGTGCCCTGCGCGGTGCGCCGCTGTCCTCCACGGTGCCGTCCTCCTTCAGCAACCGCGCAGGTGAAGCGGGGGCGTTGAGCGCGGCTCAGATGCGTGCCCTGTTCGCGCGAACACTCGTGCCGCCTCTGTCGAATCATGGAATGCTACAGTTCACAAACGGGGCGGGCTTGTGCGCGACGAGCGTGCTTGGCACCGCAAGCTCCGATCGTGTCATTCAAGGACACGAAGCGAGGCGTGCGATGCGCATGAAGAGCCGAAAACCCGGCAAAAGCGCCACCACGCCGGCGCGACCGTTATCGCGGCAAGTACGACACGCGTAGCCTCTTCGATGAGCCGAAGGAGGAAGAGAAAAAGGTGCGGCTCTTTACTTTGCATGCTCAGCAGCAGAATAGGCAGGTGCGACGAGCGGCAAAGCAGTCGGCGCTGCAGCACTGTCCTTCTTTTTGTGAGTCCGACTTGCCGAGGCGTTGAATCAAGGTACGTTGAGCTCATAAAACGTGTTTTTTATATATATTTGATACTGTTCACATAACGTTTGCATATAATTTCAAGAATCAAGATGTGAAAGATTTTCAATAGAGTCCTTTGTTGCAAATACCTATGTTTTTGTGAAGAAGCCTCAAACGTACCACGTGCGTGGTCGCAAAATTGTAAGGGAGGAATCTGCGATTTCAAGAGCAAGTTTAACACCGAGAGGCTTGTCCGCTGATTTTTCTTTGGTCAACCTCTACGTCTTCACAAAAGGGTGTTTTCCCCTTTGTTCTTTTTAGTTCCGTACTTCATTTCTTTTCTTTTCTCCTGACTGCGTATATATTCTTTGGTGCTTCGTAGCAACATAAGTTTGAGAACCTTTCTGTGTAATCAACCGCGCGCTCACTTCTTGTGCATTCGAAACAACTTTATCAAATTTTTGTCTTATCGTCTACTATCTATTCCATTTTTTTCCCCCTTTTTAGAAGCCGAATTTACAATGATCCAGTTTCTGCTGCTGATGAGCCGTCAGGGCAAGATTCGGCTTGCAAAGTGGTACGTGACGCTTTCGCAAAAAGAGCAGGCAAAGATTATCCGCGAGGTAAGCCAAACCGCCCTCGGCCGCTCGGTCCGCCTGTCCAACGTGTTCGAGGTGGAGGGCCGCAAGTACATCTGCCGCCGCTACGCCTCCCTTTACTTCATCGCGTGTGTGGACAAGACCGACAATGAGCTGATCACGCTGGAGGTGATTCACCATTTCGTGGAGGTGCTGGACCAGTACTTCGGCAACGTCTGCGAGCTCGACCTGATCTTCAACTTCCACCGCGCGTACCTCATTTTAGACGAGGTGATTCTTGGCGGCGAGTTGCAGTCGAGCAACAAGCGAGCTACGCTGCTCTACGAGGACCGGCTCGACATCACCGCTGAGCGCAGTGAGGCAAAGCTGGAGGGCAGCTCGCTGGTGGACCAATTCAGCAACGTGATCAAGGGAGTCTAAAACAAAAACAACAAAAGGTCAAACCCTATGTGTAATTATCTGTTCGCGTTTGCACATCTGCCCTTTTCTTTGTTGTCTTCCTCGTTGCTTCTTCTTCTTTTTGAGCGTATTTTGGTCGATGCTTTTCTGTGTGTTTATTTGTTTGTTTGTATTGCTTGCCCTCC
>MDUD01006104.1:0-23664 GCA_002216565.1 Crithidia mellificae | reverse complement strand
ACGACAACAACAACGATCACGGCTGTTGCAGCAACGGTGAAATGTCCCTTGAGTGACGTCGCAAACAACACAACTGCGCACCTTTATGCCGGTTGGTGGTCGTGTAGTGTGGCCGCCTACAGTTGGCTGCTTGCCTCCGTCCTCCACAGCACTCCTGCGTCCGTGTCTCGTTCTTCCCTCTTAACTGCGTGTGTGCATACCGCGCAGCACGCTGCACGTTTGTCAAAGGCGCAGGTGCCTTTCCGGAGCTGCGCTCTTCGGCGACGGGGTGCCGTGTCCCTCGCTGCTGGCCTTTTGTGCGCCTCACAGCCGTACCGCGCACTTCACACTACTTCCGTGCGCCCTTGTCCCTCTGCGCGGACAAAAGCGAGAGAAACCACCACCGCCGCTGCAGCGACAGCCGCCGAAGATGGTGCATTTGCGTACAACCAGGATCAACACGTGGAGAACGCGGAAGGGGTGCTGCGGGAGATGTACGGACCGCAGGCAAAGCTGGTGGTGCATCGCCTCCAGCAGCGCCGCCAGCGCACTAAACCGCACGACCGCGCAGTCCACGAGGACGCTTCGCCGGACACGACAAATTCTACTCCAGCACCGTCGCACGCAGCCTCGAGACCGGAGGAAGCATCGGACGCTGGCGCCGCCGCCGCCGTTGCACCCGACTTCTATTACCGCGCTTCCGCAACGTTCCGTTTGCTTGGCTTTCCTGTTGAGTTGGCTGTGGCGAAAGGACGGCACCCCAAGGACGCGATTGAGGCCTGTCTGCAGCAGTCGCTTGCCAGCGATATTACCTTTATTCGTCCAGCGGGCAATCACCAGAATTACACGCGCCACCAGCACCACCACAACAGCAGCAAAGGCGGTGGGGCCACAAGTTATCAGAGACGCGACTCAAGCGAGGACCGCGGAGAAACTGGCGGAGTCACGTCGCACAACCAGCGCAACAGAAACCACGGAAAGAGTAACAACAGACGCCACTCGAACCAAACCAGCAACAACAACAGTAAGAACCAGAAGGGCCAACATAGCAACTCAAGAGCGCAAAGCGTGACCGGTTTTGGACAGATGAGCGACAACGCGATGCACGCGCAGCGTTCACCACGTCTTACGCCGCATCAGATGGAGCTAAAGGCCATTATGGACGACCTCCGCCGCCTCTGCATTCAGTTCAGCCGCACCGTAAAGTTCTCCATTAAGCCCCCCTCTCTCCATCCTTCCAATCCCGCTTCTGCGCACGACGCTGCGGCGCGAGAGGCTGAAGAGGAGGACGTGGAGGAGCGAGATGAGGGCGGTCGCACGAACGATCGTCAGTGGCGCTGTCGCTGCTACGTAAAAGAAGAGTGGAGCACCAATGCCCACGCCAGGCTGGCGCTCGAGGTGGCTGGCAGCTCGCCAAATGACGTGCTTGTGCAGTGCGTCTCCCAGCTCCGACAGCGCTACCGCGAGGAGGCCGACTCGGCGAGCGTGATGGAGGAAGGCGTGCGCGAGGTCGCGGGACTGGTGCAGCTGCAAGGCAAGACGGTCACTGCGACCAGTGCGGCGGAGCCGTCGAGCCTCGCTGCGGCCGCGACCAGGGAAACGGCATTTAACGGTGCCACAGGCGGCGAGTTGAGTGGTGGTGGTGCGTTGATGGAGGTGCCGACGTACCGCGCGCACGTTGACGTGACAGACGCGCACGGCAACACGAGTGTCTACACGGCACGTCGGCAGGCGTCGCGCTACCTCGCCTACGAGAGTGCTGCCGCGCTGGCCCAGCGAGGGGAAGTTGTGTGGGATGCGGAGACGCATCTACTCAGCGAAGGGATGGCGACCCCGCCGCTGCTGTGGCGTCTGCGGTGGCAGTTCGATCTCCTACTCGATCACATCTGCCGCGAGACGGGGCAGACGCCAGCGGAAGTGGCGTGGGTGCAGGTGACCGGATCGGATCCGGCGTCGTCGGCGACTGAGGGCCACAGCAGCATGCACACCGACGCGACGAGTGTCCCCGATAATAAAAAACACGCTGCAGCAAATGAGGGCGGTGCGGGCCCCAATGAGATGAAAACTGTTGGAGTGGAAAAGGACACGAGCATGAGCGGGGACCCGGTGATGGGTGCACTCAGCTACGCCAAGGTGCCCCAGGTGCCGACGGAGTTCACGGGCTGCCTCTACGCCGAGCGCGATGTACTCGTGTGGCAGACGAGCGGCGGCGGGCGCTACCGGGTGGAGTTCGACACCTACGTCCAGGCGCTCTACCACTTGCTGGATCAGTACGGCGACTGCCTCAGCACGCTACCCTGCATGGCCCCCGGCGTGGGCGAGGGACTCCTCTGCCCGTGTGCGAGTGTCCTGGACCTTTACGTGCACCGCCACGACGCCTTCCCGATTCTGCAGCACCACCACGGCAACATCAACTGCTACGCGCTGCTGGGGACGCTGACACAGCAGCTGCTGGGCTGTCCGTACGAGACCCACTACCACCACGACCCCGCGACGAAGGAGTACGTTTGCACACTTACCGTCAACGACGGCCGCAGCACCTGCCAGCCGCTTATCCAGCGCCGGTCAAAGCAAAAGGGGGAGTCGTGGCGCTTCGCCTGCCTGGACGCGATGCGTGAGAACTTCCCTCGGCAGTACGCCGCCATCCTGGACCGCCACCCCGAGGTGGATCTCTCCTCCAGTGACGTGTCCAGCAACGCACACCTGCGCTCCCTGCCACGAGAGAAGCGGGTGCCGTTCTTCGCGAGTCTCTCCGTCATGGTGCTGGTGCTCGCGGAGGAGGATCTGGGCTGGCGGCAACCCCGCGTGCGGCTGCGCAACTTGGCGAACAGTCTGGGGCTGCCGCAGTGGACGGCGGAGCTGGAGGCGCAGGTGGAGGGCGAGGAGGCGCGGCGCGTCGTGGCCGTCTCAGCCTCCTTTACACAAATGCAGACGGCCCGCCGCTCGTTGATCTACCGCCTGGCGAAGCAGTACTTCCCGGATGAGCTGGCGGTGTACGCGAAACTGCGCCGCAGCGACGCCGAAGACCCGGAGTCGGACGACGCCGCCAGGGCAAACAAGTTTTACATCCCGAACGCGGTGACGAATGCGTCGATGCTGAATCACGTGGTGGCGCTGATGGAAGGCCGACACCCGTCAAGTGCCCCGGTGCGCGTCACACTCGAGGCGCGAGTGAAGAATACCACGGCAGCGTCGTCGACCGGATCGGGACTTGAGCTGCCGCCCGGCCTCGATGAAGCGGAGGCTGCGGATGAGGCTAGCTTGCGCGAGCTGCTGGACTTGCGCTACGTCGACGGCGACACATCGCTGCTGCAGGCGCAGAACCCGATCACGGCGCTGCGTCCCCCACGCCTCCACTACACCGCCCGTGTCCTGGGCAATCGCGGTGACGTTCTTATTGCCGACTTCGACTCCGACAGCGCGACGACGACGGCGGATGCGCAGGCGGTGCCGGTGCTCGTGACGGCGCTCAAATCCGCCTCCTTCCACCTCGCCGGCGGGGATGCGGAGACGCTCTGGACGGAGTACGAGACCTACCCGCTGCCAAGCACCCTGTCCCCTCGCGGACTGTCCATCGAGCTTTTTAACCGCTTCTTTGGCAACGCAGTCGTACGGGATGTGGCCGTGTCCGCGGAAGTGAAGGCGAGCAGCGGCGGCAGCGGCAGCAGCAGCGACGGCAGCAGCAACGCTTCGCTGAACGCGCTGCGGGGGAGCGTTCGCGATGGCGCGGTCGCGGTGCCGGGTGCAGTGGTGGACGCAACTGCGGAAAAGGTCGTGACGGACGCCGTGGATGGCGGCATCACCGACTTTGGGGCCAGTGTGACGGTGGTGACGACCCAACTCGGTGCGTTTTGGTTCGGCACAGCAGTACTGCCGGCGTTTGGCATGCTGCCGGTGGGCCGCGCCGTGGCCTCCACAAAAGGGCGGTGCATCAATGACGCCCTGCTTGGTGCGGCGCGGCGCAGCTTCCCTCGCGTGCTGCAGTACGCCATCCAGCATGACGTCGCCATCGCCGCGACGGCCGCTGCGGTGCTGACGCAGCCCATCGTGGAACAGCTGCCTCCCGCGGAGTGTCGCGACATTGTGGCGCAGCTCTCGCGCAAAAAAGCCACCGGCCCCCTGCCGCCGTTCCAGCTGCTAGTGAAGTGCACCAAGGAGACGTACCCGATGCGTGAGCGCTTTATTCGCGTGCAGCAAACGTACGACAACACACACGGCTTCCAGTACCGTTTGTACCTGCAGCGAGGTCGCGCGGTACGGCCTGGGGACACGCAGCTCGTTGGCTACGGTGCGTCCGCCACGTCCGCCCCCGCCGCCCTCCATCGCGCCGCCGTGATGGCGCTGGAGAACCTGTACGAGACAACGCTGTACTCGGCCGTTGCCGCGCAGCCCAACTACCGCGACCCGCCACCGGAGCGCGACGCGTTGAAGTAGCAGTTGACCGGTGTGCGCCGTTGGATGAACCCTCAGAATGTGTTTCTCAGAAAATGTTTGTGCGTGTACATATATACGTACTCGTATTCATGTCTGCGCTTGAAGACGTGCAGGGCTGTATTAGGAGCCAACTCTGGTTTGTTTGTTTTCCTTGTGCTGCGAGCGGTTGTTGTTTCTTTGCTTCGAATAATCTGTTGTTTGCTGCCAGGTGCCTGCCACCCTTTATGTTGGCGCAGAAGAGAAGAAAGTGTTGTGTCGGGTTTACGCCACGTGTCATAAATGTGCACGTGCCACGCGGTTATTATTATTTTTTTTTTTTGTAATGAGTGCATTCGCGATCGTGTTGCTCGCTCTTACGCTCTCTACTCTGTTGACGTCCTAGAATACTAGGCAATCTATCACACATAAAACCAATATTTTATAAAAGCTATATTCACATAAAAAAAAAGGAACACAAGAAAGAAAAACTTTGCAGAGCGACATCTGTTGCAAAGCAGGTATTATGAGTAGTTGGGCCGTTTTTTAAAAGGAAGAAAAAGGGATACAGCTTGCTTTACAGCGCGATCCCCTTCACTTTTTTGATACGTGACTCGATTCAATTTTTTCTGTGCGCTATAAAAAGAATCAGCGAAAAAATGATTGTTTTGCTATTGCGCGGATGATTTTTGCCCATTCAACATGCGCATTGATGCAAGTGGTTTGGTTATTTTCTGTTTTTTTTTTCCTTCAGGCAAAGCAGGCAAAGAGCCTCGTGTTTTTGCTTGTCTCCGTCATCTTTTTTCTTTCATCTTCTTTGCTCTATACCCTTATCTCAACTTTAAATTTTTATGTTGCAATCCTTTGTTAAAAACTTGCTGGATACTCGGTGCTGTGTGTTGAAAAAAAAACTACTGAACAAAAGGAAATTGTTATAAAGTACAAAGTTTAAACGTTTTCTTGAAACAGGCTTATTCGCAATACTGAATTTACTTATAGTTTAAAAAAAAAATTCAATTTCTGATAAACGAAAAGATACCTTTCTAATTCAAGAGATAGGTCTTTATTACATTCCCCATTATTATGCTTATCGCTGCCCGGTCATAAAGCTATACAGTTTAAGACGACGGCGCAGCTTTCTATTTCCATTGTACGCTTCATCGCTTCACAGTATCTTTTGAAATTGCTGTCTATTCCGAAATCATTCAGGAAAGAAAGCTTTATTTTTCCCTTCTTTTGCTCTGCCATTGAAGGACATTTTTCTAAATACTAATTTATTTCTCTATTTTTTTACTGATTACACTCGAGCTCTACAGTGCGTGTGCAAACACATTTTTGGTTGTACAGAGACACAACAACATATTACAAACAAGCAAACGGCTCTATTGCTTTTGAACTTCTTTGTGTAAGCGGGATCCTTTTTTTTTTTTTCGACTCTCAACAGGTGCAAGCTGTGTGTTTTTGTGATCTGGGATTAATATATCCACTCCGTTGTTTCAGTAAAGTGTCTATATTATCCTCGATACGTTTTTGTTTTTTCGGTCCTTTTCGCTGTAGAGAAACAGCTCATTTTATTTGCTTGCGCGGTAAATTTTTCCGTATAAGCATCATTTTTCTCCTCTTTGTTTTCTGTTTAGACGGCGTGCTGCTTCCTTCTCTTTTTTCCTTTAATTGTGTCGCTTCTTTGGTTCTTGTCAGACAGTGTTTTATCTTTTTTCCTGCTATCGGAGAGCTTCTCGGAAAAGGAAAAAATATTTTAGAGTGTGTGACAAGAAACATAAAAGCGACACAATTAACAGAAAATCCTCCTTCATTTTTAAGTCTGTTTTCTCACACAAGTAACGTAAATTTTCTCTTTTGTAATAGCTATAGCCAACTTTATCCTTTTGTTGTTGTTGTTGTCGTTGTTACTCTTCGCCTTTTCTGCTTTTTTGCTTTAACTCTTGTATATATATATATATGTACAGACGCGTGCACGAACACATTGGTGTACAATGACGGATTCTATTGCTGTTGCGGAGATGATGGCGGTTGCCCACAGGATACTGTCCGACGGGAAAAACACTCTGAAAGCTCTTCAAAAAGGCCAGGGAGGTCTCTTTGGCAGTCTTTTTGAAAAGTTGGCAGATCACCAATACGGCCCTTTCCGTGCCCCAACCATCGCTTCACCACCGCCATCTGACGACGAGGATGAGAGCGATGACGCAGACTCCGTATCGTCGTCCGCGAGCGTCGGTGACGGCGCGGCATCGACGTCAATGCCACTTGAGACCCAGCGAATACTCTGGGGTTCACTGCTCCTTTACTTGAACAACATGGTGCGGGCCCAAACCGAATTGGCAAAGCGGCTGCAATCACGCGACATGCCGGTTTTCCACTTGGTAAACGCCATACACTCCAGCCCCACCTACCTGGCGGCGTTGCAGCGATGCCACGCGTCCCTCTACAACTCGGCGAAAGAGATTCTGCCGCCAAGCTGTGAGGGGGAGAAAAAATTAATTTTGGAGAACTGGGTGAAGAGCGCCATAGAGATGTGTCAGCGGTCGGAGGCGCTGCTGAGCTGGGCGCAGCTGAAAGGCGTGGGCGAGGACCAAGTACGGGCTGCGTCCCCGGCATCGACAGGAGGGCCATTGGATACTGACAGCAGCAAAGGAGGTGTCTTGGCGACTACACAGGTGTCCTCGCCGGCAGTGATGGACCCGCCAGCGGTGGTGGAAGCGGTGACGGGCGATTCAGTAGCGCCGCTACCGACCGTTGCGGCGGGCCGCCTTGCAGCTTCACCCGGCAAGCACGTTAGCGCCTCTGCGGTGACGTCGCAAGCCGGGGGCCTGACCGCATCAGTGGCCAGCTCGTCCGTCTCCGCCCTGCCGCCGCACCGCCGCGCAGGCAACTCTTTTGACGGCCGCCACGACAACGAAGATGAGAGGAGCGACGATGACGAGGGTGACGGCTGTGGGCCCATGCAGATGATCAGTGACGGGCTGCTGAGCGAAGTCGCTGCATCGCTTCCGCAGCCAGACGCGGAGGATGAAAAGAAGGCATGCATGACGCAGGAGGCGGAAGAGGACGGTGACGAGATTTACTTCAACCTGCCCCGCCACGAGCCAGGCGTCCCCCTCATGTCGTCCCCCCCGCCCCTCAACAACCCGCCGCCCACGCCGCTGTTTGACATGGCAACCCCACAAGGTCGCCGCAACTGCCGCGCCTACCAGCTGCTCTCCGGCTACGTGCTGCAGACAAATGAGGAGATGACGGAGATGCGCCAGAAGCTCACCCGGCAGTCCGCGACGATACGCAACCTCATGTGCGCTTTTGGCAAGACAGACTACAATATTCTCACCTACCAAATCCGGTCCACGCAGTTGCAGATTGGCGAAAGCGGGCCGCTGATGTGGTCCGCCACCCTGGACGTCTGCGTCTCCACCGATTACGAGGACACCGAGAACAAGTCTTTCCGCTGGATGGAGGAGCGCACGTCTAACAAGCCACCGGTGGCGAATCCGGCGCAGAGGTGCAAGTGGATTGAGCTGGTGCAGTCGGAGCCGTGCACGCGCGGCTCGTACGCCAAGACCCGCATTGTGTCCCTCGCGGCCAACCTCCTCTTTCCTACCGAGTTCGAGTACTACCGCAGCCTCGAGCGCGACGATGTCGTTGCGCCGGACAACTCGCCGGAGTGGCAGAACGTGCGGGAACGCACGGTGGGCGTGGCGGCGCCGTACGGCCGCATGGTGAGCTTTGTGCTGGATCGCACCTCCTACGCAGCACAGGCGTTTCAGCTCTTTGAGCGGCTGCGTCCGGAGGTGGGGCCGCTGCACATCGCCATCGAGCAGGATATATGCGAGCGCACCTCCCTCAGCAGCATCCCTCAAATCAGCGCCTACGTCGTGCGCATTACCCTCGGCAACGGCACGCTGCTGGTCGCGCACTCGAGTAAGGTTTACAAGGCCGCACACGTGCAGGCGACCTCGCCGGATGCGCCAGAGAACGCCCCGGCGTTCATTCCCGCCCTGCTGCCAACCTTCTTCGACTCGTTTTACCTCGCAGCGGAGAAGCTTGGGGTGCTGGACAGCTACCTACTGCTGAAGAGGTCGTTTGACCGTCTGCGGCTGCCAGTGGCGAACGAGCCGCGCGAGTACGTGCTGAGCTACCTCTCCGTCATCTTTGGCATGCAGAGCGACAGCAAGGGCGTGTTGAAAGACACATTCAACTGGACAGACCAATCCTTTGCAAGCGGCTGGTCCACGACGGTTCGTGTCGCCTACACACACAGGCCCACAGACATCACGCAGAAGTTTAACTTTGTCGACCTTTACACCTGCTACAGCAGCACCAAGAAGGCGGCGCACAACGATGCGTTGCTGATTGCGGGTAAGACAAACCTCTTTGCGGAGATGCTGCGGATGGTGGACTACGCACCCGTAGGCCAGCGCGGTCACGCAGAGCTGCTTTTGATGGTGCCCTGCTGCACCTACTTTGCCCTGCACGAAGACACGGCGGAGTTTGACCTTCCACCGCCGCCGAGCGCGAGGGTGGTGGAGGACAGCAAGGCCCCTGGCGGGTCCGTTGCCGCTGCGACGCCGAAATGGTTGCGGTCGTTGTTTTGGTACGAGCAGGTGATCGCCAAGACCATCGCTAGGTGCACTTCAAAATCCATCGTGGACATCGAGACGTGGCTGAAGGCCGTGCACCCGACCTTTGTCTTCACCACGGCGTGGGATAAGGAGGCTGCGGAGGCTTTTCTGATGACCCTCACAGAGGAGGAGCGCACATACGGCGAGTTCGTCTTTCCCCCACAGCCGTCCACGGGTAGCATCGCTGCGAAGGACCTGAGGCAAGATGAGAGGGGCAACTACTGCATGGCCATCCGTGGAACCAGTCCGAGCTGTGCGTTGTACTTTACAGGGCGAGCGCTGCGAGAGCGACTGGACAACGCGGGTCTCTCCAGGCAAGGAAAAGGGAAGGGTTCTCAGCCCAAGAAGGTTTGAGCGACAAGAGTCACCGCCACCACTGCGGCGACGCACCGCGTAACAAGTAACGCGCCGTCGAATTCCTCTCCAGGCCAGCCAACGAAGACACGCTTAGATGCAACCCAAGCTGCAAATGATGCGGGAGAGAGTGGAGATTCGTCCGTCAATAGAGCTTCCTTGGTGGCCTGAAGTATTTGATTGATCTCCGACACCGCTTTTTTTTTGTTGTTGTTGTTTGTATGGCTATCTTTTGTTGTGAGTGTTGTTTTGCCTCCCACAACACGGTGCTCTTACTTATTCAGCTTTAGCTGAGTCACTTTTCTAATATTTCTGTTTGTCTCTCGAGCGTCTATAAGTCCTAACAAAAAAATAATTGAAAATAAATCAAATTTGTTGTCCCCCAAAGACTCAGGAATACGGTTGATGACTCATCAAATCAGATAGTTTTGCGAAGTGAAAAAAGGAGTCTTTACTTTTCTAAAGAAAGGTCGAAGGCTTGTAACGAATAAGAGAACCATATATATATATATATATATATATATATTTCTTTGGCTTTTCTTGACGCGAATAATGCTGATGATAAACGGGCTTTACGCACCTTGATCTTATTCTCTACATTGCCATTTTCTCCCACATCTTCCACCTTACCTCTCGTACTCTCTCTCTCTTCAATGCAATTTTCCCTATCAAAAACACAAACTGTTTTGTGCCGTTCATCCTTTCAAATTGTTACTGCGTCGTTTTGTAGATTTGCAGTCATTTGTTTTTGACAGCTCAAAGCGGTGGAGTTGACTCAAGTGATCTTTCAAAACAGCAGTCGATATTGTTTGCTTGACGTTTGTGCATTTGATCTGAAGTTGTTGCATTTTTTTTGTTGTTGTTTTTAGGAATCTCAAGCCCTTTATATTTGCCTCTTTTCCCGGCTGTTTGTTGCGCTGAGCACGTTTCAGTCTTTTTGCCCTCTCTCAGCGTACATCTATATACACAGACACAAGTGTCCAGCTTTTGACCGTTACTGCGGATCAGCAACAACATCAAGTAAGCCGCAACAGTCAACAACACCTCTGATACTTTGAGTATTTTTTTTTTCTTGGCCCTTTGCTTTGTAATTTCTATTTTTCCTTTTTTTCCACTTTCGCCTCTATCTTGTTTTTTTGTTGTTGTTGTTCAAGGCTTTTATTCCCCCTGGGTTTGCATCACCGCCATGGACGACATTAAGCTTCCGGCGTGGGTTAAGAGCAGCCCAACGCTGGTCATGGCCTCGGTGCTGTCGCAGCTGCTGATTGAGGAGAGCGTGGACCGCACCACGGCTTCCGCCGCTGCCGCAGCCGGATGTGCCACGGCGATGAAGGCATGCAACGCGTACCCGGCGTCGGCGCAAGGCGACGACAACGATGGCGTTTCTTCCGACGACGACGAACGGAGCGGGAACGGCGCCACACAGGCCGGCGCAGACGACGACACCAGCGGCGATCGCAACGGTCTCCGCAGCGGTGTCGTGGACTCCGGCTACCTGCGGATGGTGGACCGGCTGATGGACCTCAACTCCAAGGCGCTGGACTCACTGCAGCCCTCCTCCACCACGGGCTCCCGCACGGCGCTGGTGCGCACCACCATCCCCGCCCCTGCCCCACTCACCCTCATTATGCCGCACGCCTCCCCCCTCACCGCCTCCGTGGGCAGCGCCTTCGCACGTCGCAGCAGCTCGTACACCTTCGGCGCAGACCGCAACGGCAGTGGGCCCACCAACAGCGTGGACATCCTGCACGACGCACGCGTGCGCGCGCTACTGCGGCTTTCACGTCTCAACGACATCTTGACCTCCGCCGCGGCGGCACAGCCGATTATCTCGCAGCGCACCGCCGCTGCTATGATCGCCTTCTTCGCCTTCGCGGTGTCGTGCCGCGTCGGAGGCATCCCGGCCGCCAGAACAAAAGGCTTCTTCACCGAGTGCAGCTCCCTCTACTCGACCCTCTTTAGCAAGCTGCGCATGCTGCGCTTTGCCCGCGGGGTCAGCGTGGAGGACTTCACGGCCGCCCTCGTCGCATGCGGGCTGAAGCTGCGCGATGACGACGACTTCGACGGCGACGAGAGCGGCAGCGGCGGTGGGAATGCGGCGGCGGCGGCCCTCAACGAGGGCAGCACCTCCCTTGGCGCACCTCACAGTGCACGCAGCGGTGGCGGCGGCACGCCTGCCATCCCGCCCAGCGGCAGCTTCCGCAGCCCAGGACTGTCGCAGCAGCCGCAGCAGCAGCCGTCAACGACGCGGCGTGAGCACAACATCGGCCTGGCCGGCTTTGGCTACCGTGCCCTCGATGCGACTTTCATCAGCAACATCCCTAGCGAGATCGACGCGTGTGTGCGGGACACCGTGGCGCTGGGCATCATCCGCGGTGTGGCTCTCACCTACTCCCAACAACTCTTTTACCTCGGCCCGGATCTGGTGAATCACATGCACGATTTGACAGACGCCTTCGCCACGTCAACGCACCGGCGTGAGCTGTCGTACAAGCGAGTGCTGTCCATTCTGCTGGAGGCGATCAGCTGCTCGCGCGTGATCGACTACGAGCGCACGAACAACTGGATCACCGCGATCATTCAGGAGACGTACGTCGTGCGTGGCCTCTTCCAGCGCGAGGTGCTGCATGCCCACGTCGTGTCGGCCACCCTCACTCTGCTGATCCGCCAGTACCAGGAGATGGCGAAGGAGTGTGCGGCGAAGGTGGTGGACCTCGGTGCGATGCCGGACTTCACGGAGGGCGACCAACTGATGGAGCTGGTGTGGAAGGCGTTGCACGACGTCATCGGCTCGTGGGAAGAGGCTGTGGCGACGGCCGAGAAGCGACCCCTAACGCTTTTCCGCCACAACATCGAGATCGTGGTGCAGCATCTGCTGCGGACAGAGGTGGAGCGCCTGCGCTGTTATTACATCATCACCAGCGCGACGGCCGCCTACCAGGAGTCCCTCATCGCGCCGCTCTCGCAGTCCACGTCACTGCAGCAGTCGCAGCAGCGGCAGCAGCCGTGGCGCACGCCGGACTCTGCCGACATCCCCCTCGCCGCCTCCACGCAGTCTCCGTCCCGCCCACCGCCGCTTGCCCCGCCTGCGATGACGAACAACGACATCTACACCAGCAACAACGTGCGAGCGCGCAGCGAGGCTGCCACGGCGGCGGCGGCGGCGGCAGCGACCGCCGCGCACCCCACCGCATCGGCCTACGTTCCCTCAGAGGAGGAAGAGGCGCTGCGCATCCTTATCTGCAGCAACATCGTCAAGTTGCTCCTGCTGCCGACCAGCATCATGAACGCGCTGCCACCGAGCGAAGAGGCGCGGCAGCTGCGCTCGTCGCTGACCGACACCGCCGCGCGCGTCCTCAGCGTCGTGACAGCGATTGAGTTTAACAGCAACAACGCCGGGAAGCTGCCCTCGAGTCTCCCGCCCAGCGCCTTCCACCCTCTCAGCCCGGCGGGCTCGCTGCGCGTGGCGGCGCCGGCGACGGCGGACAACGACGCTGCTGCCGACGCCCTCACCATCACCCGTCAGCGCGCGCGCTTCTCCAACAACTTCTACCGCCGCATTGAGCTGATCCTGCACGAGCTCATCCAGACGGTGTTGCAGCAGCCTGACGACGTAACAGCGCTGTCGGGCACAGCGGCAGCAGCAGCGGCAGCAGCAGCGGCAGCAGCAGCGGCACCGGCCTCACCAACCAGCACGAAGCCTGGCAGTCCGGCCCCACAGCCTGCGGCGGGTGACGCGAACACCGCCAGCACGGCGGTGAACGACGCGATGGTGCGGGGGATGGTGGCGGCGGTGTGCATGCAGCACATGTGCTCCACCAACCACCACCTCCGCTCCTTCGCCGTGTCAGAGGTGATGGACGCCGTCGTCCGCATCTCTGCCCGCCGCGGGCTTGACGACTCGGTCGGCAGCCTCACGAACAAGGCCCTTGGCCGAAACGCGAGCAACACATTTCAAGCAAACGTCAACAACGAGGCAACCACGACGGTTGTGGCGGCGGCGGCGGCGGCGGGTGTGACGCCTGCGGACCCGGAGGAGGCTCGCAAGCAGGCCGAGCAGCGCCGTGCTCGCCGGCTGGCCCTCTGCTTTGATGCGATGTCATCCATCATCGTCCCAACGGCCGCGTACGTCGAGGGCGCCTACGCCGAGGAGTCCGAAGAAGCCCTGGAGCGTCTCTTGCACCCGCTGCAGGGCGGTGCAACCGGCACAGAGACGGGTGCCAGTGCAAACAACAACAGCAAGGACGGCAGCGGCGGCATTAGTCGACACGCCGTGTCAAAGCGCGAGGAACTCTCCCGCTACGGCCAGCTGCTGTGCGACACGTACGTCGATTCACTGCGGGAGCACCTGTGGCGGGTGGCGGAGAGCAAGTCGGTGATGAAGCGCAAGGTGCCCACGCCGGTCATGTCGGTCGCCGTCAAGGCCTTTGTGAACTTGGTGCTGCGCGTGCACGAGCGGCTGTGCGGCATGTCGCGCGTCGCCCTCGCCCTCTCGCAGGAGGCGGAGGCCGTGGACACGGTGAGCAGCGGCGGGGACGCAGCTGCCACCGCCGCTGCCGCCGCCGCTGCCGCCGGCTTCGCGAAGGAGCGGACGCGCTTGTTGAAAGCCTTCAACGCGGAGCGGATGAGCGTGGTGCTGCTGCTGCGCGGTGCCATTCAATGCATGCTGTCCGTCGCGTGGCCCTCGTCGGGTGTGCTGTACCAGAATGCGCTGGATGGCAGTCGGCGGCCCCTCGACGCCACCACGACACCCACCGCCATGGCCCCCTTCGCCTTCGCCGCCATTACCCCGCTGCTGCGTCCGCTGGCCCTCCTCATGCACCTCTCCACGCTCTTCCCGGCGCTGTCGCTGCAGCAGCTGTGCACCCACCACCACTACGCCCGTTACCTCACCGCCGAGGACCCCAGCACGAGCGATCAATACGTCTTCCACTACTACCGCCGCCTCTCCCGCGCCAACGTGGCGATGGAGGAGGGCACGGCGGCCACCGCGGAGGAGAAGATGGAGCACGAGTGCTGGACCATCTTCCGCACCTGTTGGATGATGTTCTCACACTACAAATTTACCGCGGAGGCGCTGATGGCGGTGCAGGACGGCGCGGCAGGCGGCGGTGGGGGTGCTGTGGCTGCCGCTGCGGCCGGCGCTTTTTTGGGCCGCGCGCCGATTCTGAACGCGGGTCAGTGCAAGCTGTTCCGCCTGGTGGCCGCCTCGGCAGCCCCCCTGCTGCGAATGTGCTCGTCGGACATCCAGCAGTCCATGGCGGACATCGCGGTACTGCTGCGGTACAGCGCGTCTGGCGAGCGCAGCCACGCCCTCGTCGCCTCGGACGTTTCAGCGGACTCTGGCCCGACGCACCACCAGCTGCGCAAGGCTCTGCACCACCTGTGCGGCGGCTCGAACGAGCACTGGCGCCGACTCACGACGGGGGAGCTGGTGCTCATGCAGTCCATCGCCGAGCTTGAGATTCTGCGCGCTGCTGCCGGCTCCATTGCGCAACTCACCCTCTACCGCCACTTTGAGGTGCGCGAGTTCGTCGCCAGCCCCGCCATCCCGCTTGTCCTCGCCGCCATTTTCGACACGGCGTGTGAGCAGTACGTGCGCACTGTCGGGGCCATGCTGCCCTCCGTGGCGTACCAAGTCATCCGCACCGACCTCACTCAGCTCGTCTTTCTGCTGAGCTTCGCCATCGCATCGGTGCGCGAGTCGGCGAGCAAGCTGGCGATTCGCATCGTGGAGTGCTTCCCGAGCTACGCCGCCCACGCCAGCGCGCTGCCGCTGCTGTGGTGCGTGCTGGACCTCCTTGACAATGGGACGGCGGCGCAGATCGAAGCCTTCTGCAACTACGTCAGCTTCGCCGAGGTGCCGTCCGTCGCGGCGGACCCGCACAGCGCGGACCGGCAGCAGCAGATCGTTTTCGTCACCGGCGTGGCGGAGCGGTGGGCGAGCCTGGCGCAGGAAAAGTCCCCGCAGGCCCTCTTCGAGACGGCCGTCAAGTTTATGGTGATTCAGCAGCAGGAGTGCGGCGAGCGGGCGGCGGCGCAGGCCGGGGGGCGGCAGGCCGGCTCCCGTCTTGCCGTCCTCGCCTCCCAGCAGCAGGACGCGCAGAGCACCGCGGCCACGGCGGCGGTGGCCATCGCCGCTGCCGGCGCGCCGTCCACGCAGCCCGCAGAGGCCGCCGTGCGCGGGGCGCGGGCGGCTGGGCGGGTGGTGACGCCGAACTACGCACAGAGCCTGCTGCTGCACGGCCGGGCGCAGGGCACGCTGCAGGCGGCCGGGTGGTACGCCTCGGTGGGGCAGGTGGAGGGCACCGTGACGGCGCAGCTGCGGCTCGCCACGCGACTCAGCCGGCGTGCTCTCGTGACAGCCGTGACGCAGCGGCTGCAGTCGACGCTGCTGCGACCGGCGCGGGCGCTCTTCGTCGAGAGCGGCTACGCCGTCAGCACCGCCCTCGGCATTGGCACCGTCGCCGCTCGCGAGGATGACGAAGGGGTCATGGCGGAGGTTCGCCTGTCCCGCGCATCCCCCGCCACCGCCGCGGCAGAGCGGGCGCAGACGGCAACGAGCTTTGCCCCTGCGGTGGCGCTGCTTGTGCTGGGGAACGGCACGCCGAGTGGGCGGCGTCAGCTCATTCAGTACCTCGTGCAGGGGCCCGTGCAGACCTTCCGCTCCGACATTCTGTACGACGCCATCCTGTGCTGGAAGTGGCTGCTCTCGCAGGACCGCGAGGCCTACCTGCTGCCCATCTTACAGGAAGTGGACACGGCGTTGGTGTGGACGGCGGCGAACCGGCTCGGTCTCTTTGACGGCTACCGCGCCTCCAAAAACAAACAAGTGCAGACCGGCGAGGTGCCGCTGAACAACAGCAGCAATGGCAGTAGCGGTGGCGCTGGTGGGGCTTCTGCCGACAGGGACGGCGTGTACGCCGATGACGAGATCGCGGCGTCGCCGCACAAGCTTCTTCTGTCGTTTTTGGCGGACATGTACGTGACGGAGGGCAACCCGCTCTGCCTCAGCGCGGAGGTGCTGCGTCAACTCTACCTTGTCGCCGCGCACATCATGCAGTTCGCGACGGTGCTCTCGCTGCGCGATGAGATGTTCGGTGAGACGATGCGGTGTCTGCTTGTGGTCGGCAGCATCGCGCGAACGCTGCGCGAGTCGAACATGCGACGCCTGCGCGCCGGCCTTGTCACGGTCGTGCCGTTCTCGGCGATTGGCGCGCTGCGGCAGCGGTGGTACAAGGCGCTGCTGCGCTGGTTCAGCAAGACGCCGCCGAGTTGGTACTACGCAAAGGATCTGGTGCTGGCGACGGAGGAGGCGGTGGTGGTGCGTGCGTTGGCGCAGCTGCTGCGCGAGGAGGCCGGCCTTCTCTCCCGCACCACCCTCGGCTTCCTCGACTTCAGCAGCGGCGTGCACAGCGAGCGCGGCAGCCCCGTCATTCACCACTGGGAGTCGCTGAGTGTGGTGCGGGAGAGCGTGGCGATGGTGCGGCAGGCCGCGGACGGCGGGGAGACGGGGCTGCGCAAGATCATTGCGAAGGAGCAGGCGCGCCTGCAAGGGCTGCTGAAGCTGCTGCTCGTCCTGGTTCAGCACGAGGTACTGCGCCTCGAGGTCTGGCGCACACCACGCCGCACGCACAAAATCGTCAACACAACGCCGTCTGCGGGCTGGGACCCGCTGATCGACTGCGCCGACCACCACAACCCCGCCGTGGTGGTCGCCATGACTTTCCGCTTCTCCAGCATCGACGCGGTGCGGGCGGCGGCCTCGCGCTGCGTCGTGGCACGGCCGGAGCGCTACTCCAACATCCCTGAAGCCGCCGACCTTTACCTGACCGAGGAGGTGCTTGCCGCCGGCGCGCCGCGGCTGTTTCTCTTCCGCCACTGCACCATCATCCAGTCGCTGCGCCTGTTGGACCCGCGCTACGCTGCGTACCGCAACGTGACGAGCTACGCCATTCGCAGTCTGCTGTCGCAGCGCAGTGAGGAGCTGATCTTCTACCTGCCCCAGCTGCTGCAGCTGCTGGCGACGGACAAGAGCGGCAGCATCCAAGCCTTTCTCCTGCGGATGAGCGCAAAGAGCACCATGTTTGCGCACCAGCTCTTGTGGTCCCTGCAGACAGAGGGCCAGGGCAGCGGGACACTGGCGAAGAAGTGCCAGGCGGTGGAGAAGAAGGTGAAGGAGGCCTTCACGCCGGCACAGACGGCCTTCTACACGCAGGAGTTTGACTTTGTCGGCCTCGTCACGTCGCTCTCGGGGGAGCTGATGAAGTTCGAGAAGCCGCAGCGCAAGCCGAACCTGCGGCAGCGGCTGAAGGACGACTGCTTCCACGCCCCGCCGGCCGCGCAGCACCTGTACCTGCCCACCGACCCGGAGTATCGCATCACCGGCGTCATCTCGAACACCGCCGGCGCCATGCAGAGTGCTGCCAAGTGTCCCATCTTGGTGCAGTTCACGTGCGTGAAGCGCGACTTTGAGGACCTGCGCTCGCCGGCGGAGCTGGCAGAGGCGGCGCAGGAGGAGGCGCACAAGACGGGCACCCACCCGCCGGCGCCGAACTCGGTGGTGAAGGCGTGCATCTTCAAGATGGGCGACGACTGCCGACAGGATCAGATCTCGCTGCAGCTGATAGGCCTCATGCAGCGCATCCTGTGCTCTGTTGGCGTGCCGTCGTACCTGTACCCCTACCGCGTCGTCACGACGGGCCAGGACAGCGGCATTATCGAGTGTGTGCCGCACTCCATGAGCCGCAATGAGATCGGTAAGCTGGTGGAGTCGAACCTGGCGGAGTTCTTCGTACAGACCTTTGGCCACCCCGAGTCCGTGAGCTTCCGCCGCGCGCGCGAAAACTTTGTGCGCAGCACAGCCGCCTACTCCGTCGTCTCCTTCATCCTCAACATCAAGGATCGCCACAACGGCAACATTATGATCGACAACACGGGCAACTTGGTGCACATCGACTTCGGGTTTCTCTTCGACACCTCGCCGGGCGGCGACATGAACTTCGAGTCCTCGCCGTTCAAGCTGACGACGGAGATGGTGCAGTTGATCGGCATGGACGTGGGCAACGACTCGACGCTGCACAGCAAGTCGCTCACCCGGGCACTGATCGACGAGGAGAACTACATCTACTTCAAGACGCTGGTCAACCGCTGCTACCTTGCTGTGCGGCAGTACGCGCGGGAGATCTGCATTCTGGTGGAACTGATGCTGCACAGCGGGCTGCCGTGCTTCAAGCCGAAGAAGACAATTCACGACCTGGCTGAGCGACTGGCCATTGACAAGAACGAAATCGAGGCTGCCGCGTTTATGCGTCGCCGCATTCACGAGGCGCGCCAGAACTATCGCACGGTGCTCTACGATTACTACCAGAAGGTGGCCGAGGGCATCGAGATGTAGGCGTGTGGATGTGCTTCGTTTTGTTTCACGATGTTTGTTTCCGTTCTCCTTGACTTTTTTTTTCTTTTGCAACTTCTTCTTTCTGTTTTAACGTGTGTTTGTTCTTTAACCTAGATGTGTGTGTGTAATCTTGCACACCGTTCGTTACCCCTTCGCTCCCACTCAAATGAACGCAAAATAATTGCGATTCGCTGAGTCTTCTACACCTTTTTCTTTTTCTCTCTGTACTTCTCACGAGCGCAGCTGTACCTGTACTTCATTAGTGCTATCACTTTTGTTTTATGTTCCCCCCTTTTCCTTTCTTGTACCACCGTCATTTCTCATTTTCTTTGTTGTTGTTGTTATTGGCTCGCAGTTTTGATGATTCATTGTTGTTTGCGTTGTTTCTGTGTTAGCGTGTGTCCAAATTGTTTTCCAGCATTGATTGAGCTACTAAAGTCTCCACCTCGCTTTTATGCGAGCTTTCCTTTACTGGGCCCTTAATTATCATTTGTTTACGAACAACCCCTCTCATTTTTTCTTTTTTTGCGCTCACTTTGCTTTGCTTTGCTTTCTGTACAAAATTTTCTGTTACGTATTTTCAAGCTGTATCGCGCCTCACATAAAAAGAACAAAACAACTCGAACGTGATACGAAGAAAAAAAAAAACCACCTGAACAGTTGACTTTTATGTAGTGCTGATGAGTCTCAAATATCTTCGCGTTAAGGTTGGTGGCGTTACATGCCACAGTGAAGCAGGAAATCAATGCATTTATTTTGTCTGTGTCACCGTGAGGTTGCTCACGTCTGCACCCTGAGCGCCGCTAAAAAGGAGAAAAAAAGAAGTCGAGCTGCCACCGCCCTTTTACTTCCCTACTTTTCCCCTCCCATTTTTGTTTTCTTGCTTTCTGGTGATTGGCGCCTCTCTCTCCTTTGCCCTGCCCTATCCATGGATCCCTGGGGAGGCGAGCACCCGTGGGCTTGGCGGGATAGGGGCAGTAGTGAAAGGCCCAGCGGCGAATAGTCTGCGCAGCAGCGGCATGGGGAAGCACAGGAAGAGGAAGGAGCTAGGGATTTGGCGAGCAAGGGGACGAGGGAAAACAAAGCGAAGCACAAAGCAAAGAATCACCCATGGAACGGCAGCCAGATTCATTCTGTAGTGCCACTGCGCTTGCGCATGCGCATCAAGAAGGCATCGTCACTTCTCAAAATCATTTGGGCTCATTGCCGGTTCTTTGGAATATTTTTTTGGTCTTCCTTTTTTTGGGAAATAAAACCTCAGAAGGAGGGCAAGCAATACAAACAAACAAATAAACACACAGAAAAGCATCGACCAAAATACGCTCAAAAAGAAGAAGAAGCAACGAGGAAGACAACAAAGAAAAGGGCAGATGTGCAAACGCGAACAGATAATTACACATAGGGTTTGACCTTTTGTTGTTTTTGTTTTAGACTCCCTTGATCACGTTGCTGAATTGGTCCACCAGCGAGCTGCCCTCCAGCTTTGCCTCACTGCGCTCAGCGGTGATGTCGAGCCGGTCCTCGTAGAGCAGCGTAGCTCGCTTGTTGCTCGACTGCAACTCGCCGCCAAGAATCACCTCGTCTAAAATGAGGTACGCGCGGTGGAAGTTGAAGATCAGGTCGAGCTCGCAGACGTTGCCGAAGTACTGGTCCAGCACCTCCACGAAATGGTGAATCACCTCCAGCGTGATCAGCTCATTGTCGGTCTTGTCCACACACGCGATGAAGTAAAGGGAGGCGTAGCGGCGGCAGATGTACTTGCGGCCCTCCACCTCGAACACGTTGGACAGGCGGACCGAGCGGCCGAGGGCGGTTTGGCTTACCTCGCGGATAATCTTTGCCTGCTCTTTTTGCGAAAGCGTCACGTACCACTTTGCAAGCCGAATCTTGCCCTGACGGCTCATCAGCAGCAGAAACTGGATCATTGTAAATTCGGCTTCTAAAAAGGGGGAAAAAAATGGAATAGATAGTAGACGATAAGACAAAAATTTGATAAAGTTGTTTCGAATGCACAAGAAGTGAGCGCGCGGTTGATTACACAGAAAGGTTCTCAAACTTATGTTGCTACGAAGCACCAAAGAATATATACGCAGTCAGGAGAAAAGAAAAGAAATGAAGTACGGAACTAAAAAGAACAAAGGGGAAAACACCCTTTTGTGAAGACGTAGAGGTTGACCAAAGAAAAATCAGCGGACAAGCCTCTCGGTGTTAAACTTGCTCTTGAAATCGCAGATTCCTCCCTTACAATTTTGCGACCACGCACGTGGTACGTTTGAGGCTTCTTCACAAAAACATAGGTATTTGCAACAAAGGACTCTATTGAAAATCTTTCACATCTTGATTCTTGAAATTATATGCAAACGTTATGTGAACAGTATCAAATATATATAAAAAACACGTTTTATGAGCTCAACGTACCTTGATTCAACGCCTCGGCAAGTCGGACTCACAAAAAGAAGGACAGTGCTGCAGCGCCGACTGCTTTGCCGCTCGTCGCACCTGCCTATTCTGCTGCTGAGCATGCAAAGTAAAGAGCCGCACCTTTTTCTCTTCCTCCTTCGGCTCATCGAAGAGGCTACGCGTGTCGTACTTGCCGCGATAACGGTCGCGCCGGCGTGGTGGCGCTTTTGCCGGGTTTTCGGCTCTTCATGCGCATCGCACGCCTCGCTTCGTGTCCTTGAATGACACGATCGGAGCTTGCGGTGCCAAGCACGCTCGTCGCGCACAAGCCCGCCCCGTTTGTGAACTGTAGCATTCCATGATTCGACAGAGGCGGCACGAGTGTTCGCGCGAACAGGGCACGCATCTGAGCCGCGCTCAACGCCCCCGCTTCACCTGCGCGGTTGCTGAAGGAGGACGGCACCGTGGAGGACAGCGGCGCACCGCGCAGGGCACGAATGAGTTCCTGCCCGCGATCAGACCGCAACACGTCCTCCACGCGGTACACGTACTCGCTCACGCGGTCGTAGATGAGCTCGGCCACAAGCAGCCGCGCCGCCCGCGCCGCAAGGGTGGTGTAGTGAGCGTAGCGCACTTCGCACATGTGCAGCGCCGGCGGAGGCGCGACCACGTCGAGCTCCAAGGCCCACCGCAGGGAGCCAAGAATCGCACGGGGCAGGCTCGTGCGCACTGCTCGCGGTACGCCGCCTCCGCTTGTGGTGCCGTCCTCCAGCTCTGCCACGTCCTCGCCACTGCCAGGGTCCTCGTCACCACCGTCTTCTGCTCTCCCTGCTGCCTCGCTGTTGCTCGTGTTTGACCGCCCGCCCTTCGCATCGGGGTTTGCCAGGCGGGAGTGCATCAGTTCGGGCGTCACCAGGGCCTCCATCCCACACAGCACGTACACCGACTCCGCGTTGAAGTTGGAGGCGATCATGGCGGTCATGGCAGAGCACCCTCGCACCTCACTTGTGGGGAAGATGCTTGCTAGCGAGGGCATGACCTCTTTGTAAAGCACCAGGGAGCCCTGGTGGCAGGCGGCGCTGTACAACTCCGGCGAGAAACTCAAAAACCCTTTCTCTTGGAGGTGAAGCAGCAGCAGTAGCAGCTCCTCCCGCCGCGCCGCCGGCGACGCCTTGTCGTAGGCTTCGTAGAAAATGTTCATCGGGCTGTCCACTGCCGGCAAAACCAGCCCGGCGCGGAGCATGCGGCGCACCTGCGCGGAGGGCGTGCGTGCCTGCCCGCGTGGGCGCCGCGCGTAATGCGTGCGGAAGAGCTCCGTCTGCTGCCACACCTCCTTCGCGCTCCAATTGCGCGGGTGGGCGGCGGCGGCGTTGAGCACCATCTCCATGCAAATGTGCTCGCGCTTGCCGACGTGGTAGTCCCAGCCGTTGAGGGGCTCGAAGCACAGCTCACACCAGTTCGGCACTGTCTCCCACGAGGAGGCGACGGAGGCGTTGCGGCCGACGCTGAGACGTGAAAACCCGCTGAGTTCCTTATTGGGGGCCGCCTTGCTGTTTGCACGGAGAGGCGACGGCGACAGACTTTCTGTGGCGCTGCTGCTTGCAGGGTCATCTGTCACACCGCTGGATTCACACGAGCCTGCCGCGCCAAAGCTGGGCGGGGAGGCGGCGGTGTTGCTTATTTCGCCACCGCTGCTGAAGTGGCGCCGCGCAAAACGCGCCGCGTCGCGCAGACAGCCCTGAAGCGAGTGTCTACAACCGCGTCGTAGCAGCATGAATCAACTTGAAGTTTTGGCGGTCAACGCGATGCTGGTCAAAAACACATAACTGATGATGTGCGTTGTGGTTGTTGCTCTTGTTGCTATTCGACGAAAACGTATCAGTTGACCTCAAGCGTTGTGGCCCGGGGTTTTCTTGCTTTCTTTCAGTAAGCTACACCTTCCAAAGTGGATAAAAAAAAATTGTTGTCTGAAGTCAATTAGACAAGGTTCATCTGAAGGGTGACTAAAAAAGTTAGAATGCAGAGTCAGAATTGCATCGGACACAAATAGAAGAAAACAGCGGCGGTGGCAAAAAAAAAAATGATAAATGTAAGGAGCGTTGAGAGAAGAAAGTAAGAAAGAATCAAGTAACCTCATTATATATTATCTCGCTGTTCAAAGTGCAAACCACACTTACAAAACGCGATCTAGAAGAAGACCCGGGCGGCGCGGTGTACGCCCACACGTAAGCGTTTTCACAGAAAAAAAGGGTTTTTATTTTCCTTTCTCAAGATCACGCAAAACCACCGAGCAAACTTGAAAAAACGGGCACTCCGCCTATCGCTTTATATCGTTGCCTTGGTAGACAAGAGCTTAGAAAAAAAAAATTTATAAGCTGGTAGAGACATCTCTCCTGAGCCGCATTAAAAAACCTCTCAGGTACCTTCGCAATTATCTTTGTTGTTGCTGTTGGAGCTTTAAGTCATCGAGGCACCGATTGCCGAATTAAAAGT
>MDUD01006103.1:4349-23613 GCA_002216565.1 Crithidia mellificae | reverse complement strand
ACGACAACAACAACGATCACGGCTGTTGCAGCAACGGTGAAATGTCCCTTGAGTGACGTCGCAAACAACACAACTGCGCACCTTTATGCCGGTTGGTGGTCGTGTAGTGTGGCCGCCTACAGTTGGCTGCTTGCCTCCGTCCTCCACAGCACTCCTGCGTCCGTGTCTCGTTCTTCCCTCTTAACTGCGTGTGTGCATACCGCGCAGCACGCTGCACGTTTGTCAAAGGCGCAGGTGCCTTTCCGGAGCTGCGCTCTTCGGCGACGGGGTGCCGTGTCCCTCGCTGCTGGCCTTTTGTGCGCCTCACAGCCGTACCGCGCACTTCACACTACTTCCGTGCGCCCTTGTCCCTCTGCGCGGACAAAAGCGAGAGAAACCACCACCGCCGCTGCAGCGACAGCCGCCGAAGATGGTGCATTTGCGTACAACCAGGATCAACACGTGGAGAACGCGGAAGGGGTGCTGCGGGAGATGTACGGACCGCAGGCAAAGCTGGTGGTGCATCGCCTCCAGCAGCGCCGCCAGCGCACTAAACCGCACGACCGCGCAGTCCACGAGGACGCTTCGCCGGACACGACAAATTCTACTCCAGCACCGTCGCACGCAGCCTCGAGACCGGAGGAAGCATCGGACGCTGGCGCCGCCGCCGCCGTTGCACCCGACTTCTATTACCGCGCTTCCGCAACGTTCCGTTTGCTTGGCTTTCCTGTTGAGTTGGCTGTGGCGAAAGGACGGCACCCCAAGGACGCGATTGAGGCCTGTCTGCAGCAGTCGCTTGCCAGCGATATTACCTTTATTCGTCCAGCGGGCAATCACCAGAATTACACGCGCCACCAGCACCACCACAACAGCAGCAAAGGCGGTGGGGCCACAAGTTATCAGAGACGCGACTCAAGCGAGGACCGCGGAGAAACTGGCGGAGTCACGTCGCACAACCAGCGCAACAGAAACCACGGAAAGAGTAACAACAGACGCCACTCGAACCAAACCAGCAACAACAACAGTAAGAACCAGAAGGGCCAACATAGCAACTCAAGAGCGCAAAGCGTGACCGGTTTTGGACAGATGAGCGACAACGCGATGCACGCGCAGCGTTCACCACGTCTTACGCCGCATCAGATGGAGCTAAAGGCCATTATGGACGACCTCCGCCGCCTCTGCATTCAGTTCAGCCGCACCGTAAAGTTCTCCATTAAGCCCCCCTCTCTCCATCCTTCCAATCCCGCTTCTGCGCACGACGCTGCGGCGCGAGAGGCTGAAGAGGAGGACGTGGAGGAGCGAGATGAGGGCGGTCGCACGAACGATCGTCAGTGGCGCTGTCGCTGCTACGTAAAAGAAGAGTGGAGCACCAATGCCCACGCCAGGCTGGCGCTCGAGGTGGCTGGCAGCTCGCCAAATGACGTGCTTGTGCAGTGCGTCTCCCAGCTCCGACAGCGCTACCGCGAGGAGGCCGACTCGGCGAGCGTGATGGAGGAAGGCGTGCGCGAGGTCGCGGGACTGGTGCAGCTGCAAGGCAAGACGGTCACTGCGACCAGTGCGGCGGAGCCGTCGAGCCTCGCTGCGGCCGCGACCAGGGAAACGGCATTTAACGGTGCCACAGGCGGCGAGTTGAGTGGTGGTGGTGCGTTGATGGAGGTGCCGACGTACCGCGCGCACGTTGACGTGACAGACGCGCACGGCAACACGAGTGTCTACACGGCACGTCGGCAGGCGTCGCGCTACCTCGCCTACGAGAGTGCTGCCGCGCTGGCCCAGCGAGGGGAAGTTGTGTGGGATGCGGAGACGCATCTACTCAGCGAAGGGATGGCGACCCCGCCGCTGCTGTGGCGTCTGCGGTGGCAGTTCGATCTCCTACTCGATCACATCTGCCGCGAGACGGGGCAGACGCCAGCGGAAGTGGCGTGGGTGCAGGTGACCGGATCGGATCCGGCGTCGTCGGCGACTGAGGGCCACAGCAGCATGCACACCGACGCGACGAGTGTCCCCGATAATAAAAAACACGCTGCAGCAAATGAGGGCGGTGCGGGCCCCAATGAGATGAAAACTGTTGGAGTGGAAAAGGACACGAGCATGAGCGGGGACCCGGTGATGGGTGCACTCAGCTACGCCAAGGTGCCCCAGGTGCCGACGGAGTTCACGGGCTGCCTCTACGCCGAGCGCGATGTACTCGTGTGGCAGACGAGCGGCGGCGGGCGCTACCGGGTGGAGTTCGACACCTACGTCCAGGCGCTCTACCACTTGCTGGATCAGTACGGCGACTGCCTCAGCACGCTACCCTGCATGGCCCCCGGCGTGGGCGAGGGACTCCTCTGCCCGTGTGCGAGTGTCCTGGACCTTTACGTGCACCGCCACGACGCCTTCCCGATTCTGCAGCACCACCACGGCAACATCAACTGCTACGCGCTGCTGGGGACGCTGACACAGCAGCTGCTGGGCTGTCCGTACGAGACCCACTACCACCACGACCCCGCGACGAAGGAGTACGTTTGCACACTTACCGTCAACGACGGCCGCAGCACCTGCCAGCCGCTTATCCAGCGCCGGTCAAAGCAAAAGGGGGAGTCGTGGCGCTTCGCCTGCCTGGACGCGATGCGTGAGAACTTCCCTCGGCAGTACGCCGCCATCCTGGACCGCCACCCCGAGGTGGATCTCTCCTCCAGTGACGTGTCCAGCAACGCACACCTGCGCTCCCTGCCACGAGAGAAGCGGGTGCCGTTCTTCGCGAGTCTCTCCGTCATGGTGCTGGTGCTCGCGGAGGAGGATCTGGGCTGGCGGCAACCCCGCGTGCGGCTGCGCAACTTGGCGAACAGTCTGGGGCTGCCGCAGTGGACGGCGGAGCTGGAGGCGCAGGTGGAGGGCGAGGAGGCGCGGCGCGTCGTGGCCGTCTCAGCCTCCTTTACACAAATGCAGACGGCCCGCCGCTCGTTGATCTACCGCCTGGCGAAGCAGTACTTCCCGGATGAGCTGGCGGTGTACGCGAAACTGCGCCGCAGCGACGCCGAAGACCCGGAGTCGGACGACGCCGCCAGGGCAAACAAGTTTTACATCCCGAACGCGGTGACGAATGCGTCGATGCTGAATCACGTGGTGGCGCTGATGGAAGGCCGACACCCGTCAAGTGCCCCGGTGCGCGTCACACTCGAGGCGCGAGTGAAGAATACCACGGCAGCGTCGTCGACCGGATCGGGACTTGAGCTGCCGCCCGGCCTCGATGAAGCGGAGGCTGCGGATGAGGCTAGCTTGCGCGAGCTGCTGGACTTGCGCTACGTCGACGGCGACACATCGCTGCTGCAGGCGCAGAACCCGATCACGGCGCTGCGTCCCCCACGCCTCCACTACACCGCCCGTGTCCTGGGCAATCGCGGTGACGTTCTTATTGCCGACTTCGACTCCGACAGCGCGACGACGACGGCGGATGCGCAGGCGGTGCCGGTGCTCGTGACGGCGCTCAAATCCGCCTCCTTCCACCTCGCCGGCGGGGATGCGGAGACGCTCTGGACGGAGTACGAGACCTACCCGCTGCCAAGCACCCTGTCCCCTCGCGGACTGTCCATCGAGCTTTTTAACCGCTTCTTTGGCAACGCAGTCGTACGGGATGTGGCCGTGTCCGCGGAAGTGAAGGCGAGCAGCGGCGGCAGCGGCAGCAGCAGCGACGGCAGCAGCAACGCTTCGCTGAACGCGCTGCGGGGGAGCGTTCGCGATGGCGCGGTCGCGGTGCCGGGTGCAGTGGTGGACGCAACTGCGGAAAAGGTCGTGACGGACGCCGTGGATGGCGGCATCACCGACTTTGGGGCCAGTGTGACGGTGGTGACGACCCAACTCGGTGCGTTTTGGTTCGGCACAGCAGTACTGCCGGCGTTTGGCATGCTGCCGGTGGGCCGCGCCGTGGCCTCCACAAAAGGGCGGTGCATCAATGACGCCCTGCTTGGTGCGGCGCGGCGCAGCTTCCCTCGCGTGCTGCAGTACGCCATCCAGCATGACGTCGCCATCGCCGCGACGGCCGCTGCGGTGCTGACGCAGCCCATCGTGGAACAGCTGCCTCCCGCGGAGTGTCGCGACATTGTGGCGCAGCTCTCGCGCAAAAAAGCCACCGGCCCCCTGCCGCCGTTCCAGCTGCTAGTGAAGTGCACCAAGGAGACGTACCCGATGCGTGAGCGCTTTATTCGCGTGCAGCAAACGTACGACAACACACACGGCTTCCAGTACCGTTTGTACCTGCAGCGAGGTCGCGCGGTACGGCCTGGGGACACGCAGCTCGTTGGCTACGGTGCGTCCGCCACGTCCGCCCCCGCCGCCCTCCATCGCGCCGCCGTGATGGCGCTGGAGAACCTGTACGAGACAACGCTGTACTCGGCCGTTGCCGCGCAGCCCAACTACCGCGACCCGCCACCGGAGCGCGACGCGTTGAAGTAGCAGTTGACCGGTGTGCGCCGTTGGATGAACCCTCAGAATGTGTTTCTCAGAAAATGTTTGTGCGTGTACATATATACGTACTCGTATTCATGTCTGCGCTTGAAGACGTGCAGGGCTGTATTAGGAGCCAACTCTGGTTTGTTTGTTTTCCTTGTGCTGCGAGCGGTTGTTGTTTCTTTGCTTCGAATAATCTGTTGTTTGCTGCCAGGTGCCTGCCACCCTTTATGTTGGCGCAGAAGAGAAGAAAGTGTTGTGTCGGGTTTACGCCACGTGTCATAAATGTGCACGTGCCACGCGGTTATTATTATTTTTTTTTTTTGTAATGAGTGCATTCGCGATCGTGTTGCTCGCTCTTACGCTCTCTACTCTGTTGACGTCCTAGAATACTAGGCAATCTATCACACATAAAACCAATATTTTATAAAAGCTATATTCACATAAAAAAAAAGGAACACAAGAAAGAAAAACTTTGCAGAGCGACATCTGTTGCAAAGCAGGTATTATGAGTAGTTGGGCCGTTTTTTAAAAGGAAGAAAAAGGGATACAGCTTGCTTTACAGCGCGATCCCCTTCACTTTTTTGATACGTGACTCGATTCAATTTTTTCTGTGCGCTATAAAAAGAATCAGCGAAAAAATGATTGTTTTGCTATTGCGCGGATGATTTTTGCCCATTCAACATGCGCATTGATGCAAGTGGTTTGGTTATTTTCTGTTTTTTTTTTCCTTCAGGCAAAGCAGGCAAAGAGCCTCGTGTTTTTGCTTGTCTCCGTCATCTTTTTTCTTTCATCTTCTTTGCTCTATACCCTTATCTCAACTTTAAATTTTTATGTTGCAATCCTTTGTTAAAAACTTGCTGGATACTCGGTGCTGTGTGTTGAAAAAAAAACTACTGAACAAAAGGAAATTGTTATAAAGTACAAAGTTTAAACGTTTTCTTGAAACAGGCTTATTCGCAATACTGAATTTACTTATAGTTTAAAAAAAAAATTCAATTTCTGATAAACGAAAAGATACCTTTCTAATTCAAGAGATAGGTCTTTATTACATTCCCCATTATTATGCTTATCGCTGCCCGGTCATAAAGCTATACAGTTTAAGACGACGGCGCAGCTTTCTATTTCCATTGTACGCTTCATCGCTTCACAGTATCTTTTGAAATTGCTGTCTATTCCGAAATCATTCAGGAAAGAAAGCTTTATTTTTCCCTTCTTTTGCTCTGCCATTGAAGGACATTTTTCTAAATACTAATTTATTTCTCTATTTTTTTACTGATTACACTCGAGCTCTACAGTGCGTGTGCAAACACATTTTTGGTTGTACAGAGACACAACAACATATTACAAACAAGCAAACGGCTCTATTGCTTTTGAACTTCTTTGTGTAAGCGGGATCCTTTTTTTTTTTTTCGACTCTCAACAGGTGCAAGCTGTGTGTTTTTGTGATCTGGGATTAATATATCCACTCCGTTGTTTCAGTAAAGTGTCTATATTATCCTCGATACGTTTTTGTTTTTTCGGTCCTTTTCGCTGTAGAGAAACAGCTCATTTTATTTGCTTGCGCGGTAAATTTTTCCGTATAAGCATCATTTTTCTCCTCTTTGTTTTCTGTTTAGACGGCGTGCTGCTTCCTTCTCTTTTTTCCTTTAATTGTGTCGCTTCTTTGGTTCTTGTCAGACAGTGTTTTATCTTTTTTCCTGCTATCGGAGAGCTTCTCGGAAAAGGAAAAAATATTTTAGAGTGTGTGACAAGAAACATAAAAGCGACACAATTAACAGAAAATCCTCCTTCATTTTTAAGTCTGTTTTCTCACACAAGTAACGTAAATTTTCTCTTTTGTAATAGCTATAGCCAACTTTATCCTTTTGTTGTTGTTGTTGTCGTTGTTACTCTTCGCCTTTTCTGCTTTTTTGCTTTAACTCTTGTATATATATATATATGTACAGACGCGTGCACGAACACATTGGTGTACAATGACGGATTCTATTGCTGTTGCGGAGATGATGGCGGTTGCCCACAGGATACTGTCCGACGGGAAAAACACTCTGAAAGCTCTTCAAAAAGGCCAGGGAGGTCTCTTTGGCAGTCTTTTTGAAAAGTTGGCAGATCACCAATACGGCCCTTTCCGTGCCCCAACCATCGCTTCACCACCGCCATCTGACGACGAGGATGAGAGCGATGACGCAGACTCCGTATCGTCGTCCGCGAGCGTCGGTGACGGCGCGGCATCGACGTCAATGCCACTTGAGACCCAGCGAATACTCTGGGGTTCACTGCTCCTTTACTTGAACAACATGGTGCGGGCCCAAACCGAATTGGCAAAGCGGCTGCAATCACGCGACATGCCGGTTTTCCACTTGGTAAACGCCATACACTCCAGCCCCACCTACCTGGCGGCGTTGCAGCGATGCCACGCGTCCCTCTACAACTCGGCGAAAGAGATTCTGCCGCCAAGCTGTGAGGGGGAGAAAAAATTAATTTTGGAGAACTGGGTGAAGAGCGCCATAGAGATGTGTCAGCGGTCGGAGGCGCTGCTGAGCTGGGCGCAGCTGAAAGGCGTGGGCGAGGACCAAGTACGGGCTGCGTCCCCGGCATCGACAGGAGGGCCATTGGATACTGACAGCAGCAAAGGAGGTGTCTTGGCGACTACACAGGTGTCCTCGCCGGCAGTGATGGACCCGCCAGCGGTGGTGGAAGCGGTGACGGGCGATTCAGTAGCGCCGCTACCGACCGTTGCGGCGGGCCGCCTTGCAGCTTCACCCGGCAAGCACGTTAGCGCCTCTGCGGTGACGTCGCAAGCCGGGGGCCTGACCGCATCAGTGGCCAGCTCGTCCGTCTCCGCCCTGCCGCCGCACCGCCGCGCAGGCAACTCTTTTGACGGCCGCCACGACAACGAAGATGAGAGGAGCGACGATGACGAGGGTGACGGCTGTGGGCCCATGCAGATGATCAGTGACGGGCTGCTGAGCGAAGTCGCTGCATCGCTTCCGCAGCCAGACGCGGAGGATGAAAAGAAGGCATGCATGACGCAGGAGGCGGAAGAGGACGGTGACGAGATTTACTTCAACCTGCCCCGCCACGAGCCAGGCGTCCCCCTCATGTCGTCCCCCCCGCCCCTCAACAACCCGCCGCCCACGCCGCTGTTTGACATGGCAACCCCACAAGGTCGCCGCAACTGCCGCGCCTACCAGCTGCTCTCCGGCTACGTGCTGCAGACAAATGAGGAGATGACGGAGATGCGCCAGAAGCTCACCCGGCAGTCCGCGACGATACGCAACCTCATGTGCGCTTTTGGCAAGACAGACTACAATATTCTCACCTACCAAATCCGGTCCACGCAGTTGCAGATTGGCGAAAGCGGGCCGCTGATGTGGTCCGCCACCCTGGACGTCTGCGTCTCCACCGATTACGAGGACACCGAGAACAAGTCTTTCCGCTGGATGGAGGAGCGCACGTCTAACAAGCCACCGGTGGCGAATCCGGCGCAGAGGTGCAAGTGGATTGAGCTGGTGCAGTCGGAGCCGTGCACGCGCGGCTCGTACGCCAAGACCCGCATTGTGTCCCTCGCGGCCAACCTCCTCTTTCCTACCGAGTTCGAGTACTACCGCAGCCTCGAGCGCGACGATGTCGTTGCGCCGGACAACTCGCCGGAGTGGCAGAACGTGCGGGAACGCACGGTGGGCGTGGCGGCGCCGTACGGCCGCATGGTGAGCTTTGTGCTGGATCGCACCTCCTACGCAGCACAGGCGTTTCAGCTCTTTGAGCGGCTGCGTCCGGAGGTGGGGCCGCTGCACATCGCCATCGAGCAGGATATATGCGAGCGCACCTCCCTCAGCAGCATCCCTCAAATCAGCGCCTACGTCGTGCGCATTACCCTCGGCAACGGCACGCTGCTGGTCGCGCACTCGAGTAAGGTTTACAAGGCCGCACACGTGCAGGCGACCTCGCCGGATGCGCCAGAGAACGCCCCGGCGTTCATTCCCGCCCTGCTGCCAACCTTCTTCGACTCGTTTTACCTCGCAGCGGAGAAGCTTGGGGTGCTGGACAGCTACCTACTGCTGAAGAGGTCGTTTGACCGTCTGCGGCTGCCAGTGGCGAACGAGCCGCGCGAGTACGTGCTGAGCTACCTCTCCGTCATCTTTGGCATGCAGAGCGACAGCAAGGGCGTGTTGAAAGACACATTCAACTGGACAGACCAATCCTTTGCAAGCGGCTGGTCCACGACGGTTCGTGTCGCCTACACACACAGGCCCACAGACATCACGCAGAAGTTTAACTTTGTCGACCTTTACACCTGCTACAGCAGCACCAAGAAGGCGGCGCACAACGATGCGTTGCTGATTGCGGGTAAGACAAACCTCTTTGCGGAGATGCTGCGGATGGTGGACTACGCACCCGTAGGCCAGCGCGGTCACGCAGAGCTGCTTTTGATGGTGCCCTGCTGCACCTACTTTGCCCTGCACGAAGACACGGCGGAGTTTGACCTTCCACCGCCGCCGAGCGCGAGGGTGGTGGAGGACAGCAAGGCCCCTGGCGGGTCCGTTGCCGCTGCGACGCCGAAATGGTTGCGGTCGTTGTTTTGGTACGAGCAGGTGATCGCCAAGACCATCGCTAGGTGCACTTCAAAATCCATCGTGGACATCGAGACGTGGCTGAAGGCCGTGCACCCGACCTTTGTCTTCACCACGGCGTGGGATAAGGAGGCTGCGGAGGCTTTTCTGATGACCCTCACAGAGGAGGAGCGCACATACGGCGAGTTCGTCTTTCCCCCACAGCCGTCCACGGGTAGCATCGCTGCGAAGGACCTGAGGCAAGATGAGAGGGGCAACTACTGCATGGCCATCCGTGGAACCAGTCCGAGCTGTGCGTTGTACTTTACAGGGCGAGCGCTGCGAGAGCGACTGGACAACGCGGGTCTCTCCAGGCAAGGAAAAGGGAAGGGTTCTCAGCCCAAGAAGGTTTGAGCGACAAGAGTCACCGCCACCACTGCGGCGACGCACCGCGTAACAAGTAACGCGCCGTCGAATTCCTCTCCAGGCCAGCCAACGAAGACACGCTTAGATGCAACCCAAGCTGCAAATGATGCGGGAGAGAGTGGAGATTCGTCCGTCAATAGAGCTTCCTTGGTGGCCTGAAGTATTTGATTGATCTCCGACACCGCTTTTTTTTTGTTGTTGTTGTTTGTATGGCTATCTTTTGTTGTGAGTGTTGTTTTGCCTCCCACAACACGGTGCTCTTACTTATTCAGCTTTAGCTGAGTCACTTTTCTAATATTTCTGTTTGTCTCTCGAGCGTCTATAAGTCCTAACAAAAAAATAATTGAAAATAAATCAAATTTGTTGTCCCCCAAAGACTCAGGAATACGGTTGATGACTCATCAAATCAGATAGTTTTGCGAAGTGAAAAAAGGAGTCTTTACTTTTCTAAAGAAAGGTCGAAGGCTTGTAACGAATAAGAGAACCATATATATATATATATATATATATATATTTCTTTGGCTTTTCTTGACGCGAATAATGCTGATGATAAACGGGCTTTACGCACCTTGATCTTATTCTCTACATTGCCATTTTCTCCCACATCTTCCACCTTACCTCTCGTACTCTCTCTCTCTTCAATGCAATTTTCCCTATCAAAAACACAAACTGTTTTGTGCCGTTCATCCTTTCAAATTGTTACTGCGTCGTTTTGTAGATTTGCAGTCATTTGTTTTTGACAGCTCAAAGCGGTGGAGTTGACTCAAGTGATCTTTCAAAACAGCAGTCGATATTGTTTGCTTGACGTTTGTGCATTTGATCTGAAGTTGTTGCATTTTTTTTGTTGTTGTTTTTAGGAATCTCAAGCCCTTTATATTTGCCTCTTTTCCCGGCTGTTTGTTGCGCTGAGCACGTTTCAGTCTTTTTGCCCTCTCTCAGCGTACATCTATATACACAGACACAAGTGTCCAGCTTTTGACCGTTACTGCGGATCAGCAACAACATCAAGTAAGCCGCAACAGTCAACAACACCTCTGATACTTTGAGTATTTTTTTTTTCTTGGCCCTTTGCTTTGTAATTTCTATTTTTCCTTTTTTTCCACTTTCGCCTCTATCTTGTTTTTTTGTTGTTGTTGTTCAAGGCTTTTATTCCCCCTGGGTTTGCATCACCGCCATGGACGACATTAAGCTTCCGGCGTGGGTTAAGAGCAGCCCAACGCTGGTCATGGCCTCGGTGCTGTCGCAGCTGCTGATTGAGGAGAGCGTGGACCGCACCACGGCTTCCGCCGCTGCCGCAGCCGGATGTGCCACGGCGATGAAGGCATGCAACGCGTACCCGGCGTCGGCGCAAGGCGACGACAACGATGGCGTTTCTTCCGACGACGACGAACGGAGCGGGAACGGCGCCACACAGGCCGGCGCAGACGACGACACCAGCGGCGATCGCAACGGTCTCCGCAGCGGTGTCGTGGACTCCGGCTACCTGCGGATGGTGGACCGGCTGATGGACCTCAACTCCAAGGCGCTGGACTCACTGCAGCCCTCCTCCACCACGGGCTCCCGCACGGCGCTGGTGCGCACCACCATCCCCGCCCCTGCCCCACTCACCCTCATTATGCCGCACGCCTCCCCCCTCACCGCCTCCGTGGGCAGCGCCTTCGCACGTCGCAGCAGCTCGTACACCTTCGGCGCAGACCGCAACGGCAGTGGGCCCACCAACAGCGTGGACATCCTGCACGACGCACGCGTGCGCGCGCTACTGCGGCTTTCACGTCTCAACGACATCTTGACCTCCGCCGCGGCGGCACAGCCGATTATCTCGCAGCGCACCGCCGCTGCTATGATCGCCTTCTTCGCCTTCGCGGTGTCGTGCCGCGTCGGAGGCATCCCGGCCGCCAGAACAAAAGGCTTCTTCACCGAGTGCAGCTCCCTCTACTCGACCCTCTTTAGCAAGCTGCGCATGCTGCGCTTTGCCCGCGGGGTCAGCGTGGAGGACTTCACGGCCGCCCTCGTCGCATGCGGGCTGAAGCTGCGCGATGACGACGACTTCGACGGCGACGAGAGCGGCAGCGGCGGTGGGAATGCGGCGGCGGCGGCCCTCAACGAGGGCAGCACCTCCCTTGGCGCACCTCACAGTGCACGCAGCGGTGGCGGCGGCACGCCTGCCATCCCGCCCAGCGGCAGCTTCCGCAGCCCAGGACTGTCGCAGCAGCCGCAGCAGCAGCCGTCAACGACGCGGCGTGAGCACAACATCGGCCTGGCCGGCTTTGGCTACCGTGCCCTCGATGCGACTTTCATCAGCAACATCCCTAGCGAGATCGACGCGTGTGTGCGGGACACCGTGGCGCTGGGCATCATCCGCGGTGTGGCTCTCACCTACTCCCAACAACTCTTTTACCTCGGCCCGGATCTGGTGAATCACATGCACGATTTGACAGACGCCTTCGCCACGTCAACGCACCGGCGTGAGCTGTCGTACAAGCGAGTGCTGTCCATTCTGCTGGAGGCGATCAGCTGCTCGCGCGTGATCGACTACGAGCGCACGAACAACTGGATCACCGCGATCATTCAGGAGACGTACGTCGTGCGTGGCCTCTTCCAGCGCGAGGTGCTGCATGCCCACGTCGTGTCGGCCACCCTCACTCTGCTGATCCGCCAGTACCAGGAGATGGCGAAGGAGTGTGCGGCGAAGGTGGTGGACCTCGGTGCGATGCCGGACTTCACGGAGGGCGACCAACTGATGGAGCTGGTGTGGAAGGCGTTGCACGACGTCATCGGCTCGTGGGAAGAGGCTGTGGCGACGGCCGAGAAGCGACCCCTAACGCTTTTCCGCCACAACATCGAGATCGTGGTGCAGCATCTGCTGCGGACAGAGGTGGAGCGCCTGCGCTGTTATTACATCATCACCAGCGCGACGGCCGCCTACCAGGAGTCCCTCATCGCGCCGCTCTCGCAGTCCACGTCACTGCAGCAGTCGCAGCAGCGGCAGCAGCCGTGGCGCACGCCGGACTCTGCCGACATCCCCCTCGCCGCCTCCACGCAGTCTCCGTCCCGCCCACCGCCGCTTGCCCCGCCTGCGATGACGAACAACGACATCTACACCAGCAACAACGTGCGAGCGCGCAGCGAGGCTGCCACGGCGGCGGCGGCGGCGGCAGCGACCGCCGCGCACCCCACCGCATCGGCCTACGTTCCCTCAGAGGAGGAAGAGGCGCTGCGCATCCTTATCTGCAGCAACATCGTCAAGTTGCTCCTGCTGCCGACCAGCATCATGAACGCGCTGCCACCGAGCGAAGAGGCGCGGCAGCTGCGCTCGTCGCTGACCGACACCGCCGCGCGCGTCCTCAGCGTCGTGACAGCGATTGAGTTTAACAGCAACAACGCCGGGAAGCTGCCCTCGAGTCTCCCGCCCAGCGCCTTCCACCCTCTCAGCCCGGCGGGCTCGCTGCGCGTGGCGGCGCCGGCGACGGCGGACAACGACGCTGCTGCCGACGCCCTCACCATCACCCGTCAGCGCGCGCGCTTCTCCAACAACTTCTACCGCCGCATTGAGCTGATCCTGCACGAGCTCATCCAGACGGTGTTGCAGCAGCCTGACGACGTAACAGCGCTGTCGGGCACAGCGGCAGCAGCAGCGGCAGCAGCAGCGGCAGCAGCAGCGGCACCGGCCTCACCAACCAGCACGAAGCCTGGCAGTCCGGCCCCACAGCCTGCGGCGGGTGACGCGAACACCGCCAGCACGGCGGTGAACGACGCGATGGTGCGGGGGATGGTGGCGGCGGTGTGCATGCAGCACATGTGCTCCACCAACCACCACCTCCGCTCCTTCGCCGTGTCAGAGGTGATGGACGCCGTCGTCCGCATCTCTGCCCGCCGCGGGCTTGACGACTCGGTCGGCAGCCTCACGAACAAGGCCCTTGGCCGAAACGCGAGCAACACATTTCAAGCAAACGTCAACAACGAGGCAACCACGACGGTTGTGGCGGCGGCGGCGGCGGCGGGTGTGACGCCTGCGGACCCGGAGGAGGCTCGCAAGCAGGCCGAGCAGCGCCGTGCTCGCCGGCTGGCCCTCTGCTTTGATGCGATGTCATCCATCATCGTCCCAACGGCCGCGTACGTCGAGGGCGCCTACGCCGAGGAGTCCGAAGAAGCCCTGGAGCGTCTCTTGCACCCGCTGCAGGGCGGTGCAACCGGCACAGAGACGGGTGCCAGTGCAAACAACAACAGCAAGGACGGCAGCGGCGGCATTAGTCGACACGCCGTGTCAAAGCGCGAGGAACTCTCCCGCTACGGCCAGCTGCTGTGCGACACGTACGTCGATTCACTGCGGGAGCACCTGTGGCGGGTGGCGGAGAGCAAGTCGGTGATGAAGCGCAAGGTGCCCACGCCGGTCATGTCGGTCGCCGTCAAGGCCTTTGTGAACTTGGTGCTGCGCGTGCACGAGCGGCTGTGCGGCATGTCGCGCGTCGCCCTCGCCCTCTCGCAGGAGGCGGAGGCCGTGGACACGGTGAGCAGCGGCGGGGACGCAGCTGCCACCGCCGCTGCCGCCGCCGCTGCCGCCGGCTTCGCGAAGGAGCGGACGCGCTTGTTGAAAGCCTTCAACGCGGAGCGGATGAGCGTGGTGCTGCTGCTGCGCGGTGCCATTCAATGCATGCTGTCCGTCGCGTGGCCCTCGTCGGGTGTGCTGTACCAGAATGCGCTGGATGGCAGTCGGCGGCCCCTCGACGCCACCACGACACCCACCGCCATGGCCCCCTTCGCCTTCGCCGCCATTACCCCGCTGCTGCGTCCGCTGGCCCTCCTCATGCACCTCTCCACGCTCTTCCCGGCGCTGTCGCTGCAGCAGCTGTGCACCCACCACCACTACGCCCGTTACCTCACCGCCGAGGACCCCAGCACGAGCGATCAATACGTCTTCCACTACTACCGCCGCCTCTCCCGCGCCAACGTGGCGATGGAGGAGGGCACGGCGGCCACCGCGGAGGAGAAGATGGAGCACGAGTGCTGGACCATCTTCCGCACCTGTTGGATGATGTTCTCACACTACAAATTTACCGCGGAGGCGCTGATGGCGGTGCAGGACGGCGCGGCAGGCGGCGGTGGGGGTGCTGTGGCTGCCGCTGCGGCCGGCGCTTTTTTGGGCCGCGCGCCGATTCTGAACGCGGGTCAGTGCAAGCTGTTCCGCCTGGTGGCCGCCTCGGCAGCCCCCCTGCTGCGAATGTGCTCGTCGGACATCCAGCAGTCCATGGCGGACATCGCGGTACTGCTGCGGTACAGCGCGTCTGGCGAGCGCAGCCACGCCCTCGTCGCCTCGGACGTTTCAGCGGACTCTGGCCCGACGCACCACCAGCTGCGCAAGGCTCTGCACCACCTGTGCGGCGGCTCGAACGAGCACTGGCGCCGACTCACGACGGGGGAGCTGGTGCTCATGCAGTCCATCGCCGAGCTTGAGATTCTGCGCGCTGCTGCCGGCTCCATTGCGCAACTCACCCTCTACCGCCACTTTGAGGTGCGCGAGTTCGTCGCCAGCCCCGCCATCCCGCTTGTCCTCGCCGCCATTTTCGACACGGCGTGTGAGCAGTACGTGCGCACTGTCGGGGCCATGCTGCCCTCCGTGGCGTACCAAGTCATCCGCACCGACCTCACTCAGCTCGTCTTTCTGCTGAGCTTCGCCATCGCATCGGTGCGCGAGTCGGCGAGCAAGCTGGCGATTCGCATCGTGGAGTGCTTCCCGAGCTACGCCGCCCACGCCAGCGCGCTGCCGCTGCTGTGGTGCGTGCTGGACCTCCTTGACAATGGGACGGCGGCGCAGATCGAAGCCTTCTGCAACTACGTCAGCTTCGCCGAGGTGCCGTCCGTCGCGGCGGACCCGCACAGCGCGGACCGGCAGCAGCAGATCGTTTTCGTCACCGGCGTGGCGGAGCGGTGGGCGAGCCTGGCGCAGGAAAAGTCCCCGCAGGCCCTCTTCGAGACGGCCGTCAAGTTTATGGTGATTCAGCAGCAGGAGTGCGGCGAGCGGGCGGCGGCGCAGGCCGGGGGGCGGCAGGCCGGCTCCCGTCTTGCCGTCCTCGCCTCCCAGCAGCAGGACGCGCAGAGCACCGCGGCCACGGCGGCGGTGGCCATCGCCGCTGCCGGCGCGCCGTCCACGCAGCCCGCAGAGGCCGCCGTGCGCGGGGCGCGGGCGGCTGGGCGGGTGGTGACGCCGAACTACGCACAGAGCCTGCTGCTGCACGGCCGGGCGCAGGGCACGCTGCAGGCGGCCGGGTGGTACGCCTCGGTGGGGCAGGTGGAGGGCACCGTGACGGCGCAGCTGCGGCTCGCCACGCGACTCAGCCGGCGTGCTCTCGTGACAGCCGTGACGCAGCGGCTGCAGTCGACGCTGCTGCGACCGGCGCGGGCGCTCTTCGTCGAGAGCGGCTACGCCGTCAGCACCGCCCTCGGCATTGGCACCGTCGCCGCTCGCGAGGATGACGAAGGGGTCATGGCGGAGGTTCGCCTGTCCCGCGCATCCCCCGCCACCGCCGCGGCAGAGCGGGCGCAGACGGCAACGAGCTTTGCCCCTGCGGTGGCGCTGCTTGTGCTGGGGAACGGCACGCCGAGTGGGCGGCGTCAGCTCATTCAGTACCTCGTGCAGGGGCCCGTGCAGACCTTCCGCTCCGACATTCTGTACGACGCCATCCTGTGCTGGAAGTGGCTGCTCTCGCAGGACCGCGAGGCCTACCTGCTGCCCATCTTACAGGAAGTGGACACGGCGTTGGTGTGGACGGCGGCGAACCGGCTCGGTCTCTTTGACGGCTACCGCGCCTCCAAAAACAAACAAGTGCAGACCGGCGAGGTGCCGCTGAACAACAGCAGCAATGGCAGTAGCGGTGGCGCTGGTGGGGCTTCTGCCGACAGGGACGGCGTGTACGCCGATGACGAGATCGCGGCGTCGCCGCACAAGCTTCTTCTGTCGTTTTTGGCGGACATGTACGTGACGGAGGGCAACCCGCTCTGCCTCAGCGCGGAGGTGCTGCGTCAACTCTACCTTGTCGCCGCGCACATCATGCAGTTCGCGACGGTGCTCTCGCTGCGCGATGAGATGTTCGGTGAGACGATGCGGTGTCTGCTTGTGGTCGGCAGCATCGCGCGAACGCTGCGCGAGTCGAACATGCGACGCCTGCGCGCCGGCCTTGTCACGGTCGTGCCGTTCTCGGCGATTGGCGCGCTGCGGCAGCGGTGGTACAAGGCGCTGCTGCGCTGGTTCAGCAAGACGCCGCCGAGTTGGTACTACGCAAAGGATCTGGTGCTGGCGACGGAGGAGGCGGTGGTGGTGCGTGCGTTGGCGCAGCTGCTGCGCGAGGAGGCCGGCCTTCTCTCCCGCACCACCCTCGGCTTCCTCGACTTCAGCAGCGGCGTGCACAGCGAGCGCGGCAGCCCCGTCATTCACCACTGGGAGTCGCTGAGTGTGGTGCGGGAGAGCGTGGCGATGGTGCGGCAGGCCGCGGACGGCGGGGAGACGGGGCTGCGCAAGATCATTGCGAAGGAGCAGGCGCGCCTGCAAGGGCTGCTGAAGCTGCTGCTCGTCCTGGTTCAGCACGAGGTACTGCGCCTCGAGGTCTGGCGCACACCACGCCGCACGCACAAAATCGTCAACACAACGCCGTCTGCGGGCTGGGACCCGCTGATCGACTGCGCCGACCACCACAACCCCGCCGTGGTGGTCGCCATGACTTTCCGCTTCTCCAGCATCGACGCGGTGCGGGCGGCGGCCTCGCGCTGCGTCGTGGCACGGCCGGAGCGCTACTCCAACATCCCTGAAGCCGCCGACCTTTACCTGACCGAGGAGGTGCTTGCCGCCGGCGCGCCGCGGCTGTTTCTCTTCCGCCACTGCACCATCATCCAGTCGCTGCGCCTGTTGGACCCGCGCTACGCTGCGTACCGCAACGTGACGAGCTACGCCATTCGCAGTCTGCTGTCGCAGCGCAGTGAGGAGCTGATCTTCTACCTGCCCCAGCTGCTGCAGCTGCTGGCGACGGACAAGAGCGGCAGCATCCAAGCCTTTCTCCTGCGGATGAGCGCAAAGAGCACCATGTTTGCGCACCAGCTCTTGTGGTCCCTGCAGACAGAGGGCCAGGGCAGCGGGACACTGGCGAAGAAGTGCCAGGCGGTGGAGAAGAAGGTGAAGGAGGCCTTCACGCCGGCACAGACGGCCTTCTACACGCAGGAGTTTGACTTTGTCGGCCTCGTCACGTCGCTCTCGGGGGAGCTGATGAAGTTCGAGAAGCCGCAGCGCAAGCCGAACCTGCGGCAGCGGCTGAAGGACGACTGCTTCCACGCCCCGCCGGCCGCGCAGCACCTGTACCTGCCCACCGACCCGGAGTATCGCATCACCGGCGTCATCTCGAACACCGCCGGCGCCATGCAGAGTGCTGCCAAGTGTCCCATCTTGGTGCAGTTCACGTGCGTGAAGCGCGACTTTGAGGACCTGCGCTCGCCGGCGGAGCTGGCAGAGGCGGCGCAGGAGGAGGCGCACAAGACGGGCACCCACCCGCCGGCGCCGAACTCGGTGGTGAAGGCGTGCATCTTCAAGATGGGCGACGACTGCCGACAGGATCAGATCTCGCTGCAGCTGATAGGCCTCATGCAGCGCATCCTGTGCTCTGTTGGCGTGCCGTCGTACCTGTACCCCTACCGCGTCGTCACGACGGGCCAGGACAGCGGCATTATCGAGTGTGTGCCGCACTCCATGAGCCGCAATGAGATCGGTAAGCTGGTGGAGTCGAACCTGGCGGAGTTCTTCGTACAGACCTTTGGCCACCCCGAGTCCGTGAGCTTCCGCCGCGCGCGCGAAAACTTTGTGCGCAGCACAGCCGCCTACTCCGTCGTCTCCTTCATCCTCAACATCAAGGATCGCCACAACGGCAACATTATGATCGACAACACGGGCAACTTGGTGCACATCGACTTCGGGTTTCTCTTCGACACCTCGCCGGGCGGCGACATGAACTTCGAGTCCTCGCCGTTCAAGCTGACGACGGAGATGGTGCAGTTGATCGGCATGGACGTGGGCAACGACTCGACGCTGCACAGCAAGTCGCTCACCCGGGCACTGATCGACGAGGAGAACTACATCTACTTCAAGACGCTGGTCAACCGCTGCTACCTTGCTGTGCGGCAGTACGCGCGGGAGATCTGCATTCTGGTGGAACTGATGCTGCACAGCGGGCTGCCGTGCTTCAAGCCGAAGAAGACAATTCACGACCTGGCTGAGCGACTGGCCATTGACAAGAACGAAATCGAGGCTGCCGCGTTTATGCGTCGCCGCATTCACGAGGCGCGCCAGAACTATCGCACGGTGCTCTACGATTACTACCAGAAGGTGGCCGAGGGCATCGAGATGTAGGCGCGTGGATGTGCTCCGTTTTCTTTCACGATGTTTGTTTCCGTTCTCCTTGACTTTTTTTTTCCTTCGCAATTCCTTCTTTCTGTTTTAACGTGTGTTTGTTCTTTTACCTAGATGTGTGTGTGTAATCTTGCACACCGTTCGTTACCCCTTTGCTTCCGCTCAAATGAACGCAAAATAATTGCGATTCGCTGAGTCTTCTACACCCTTTTCTTTTTCTCTCTGTACTTCTCACGAGCTCAGCTGTACCTGTACTCCATTAGTGCCATCACTTTAGTTTCAAGTTCCCCCCCTTTTCCTTTCTTGTACCACCATCATTTCTCATTTTCTTTGTTGTTGTTGTTGTTGTTATTGGCTCGCAGTTTTGATATTCATTGTTGTTTGCGTTGTTTTTGTGTTAGCGAGTTTCCAAATTGTTTTCCAGCATTGATTGAGCTACTAAACTCTCCACCTCGCTTTTATGCGACCTTTCCCTTACTGGGCCCTAAAATAT
>MDUD01006094.1:0-10003 GCA_002216565.1 Crithidia mellificae | reverse complement strand
AAAGCGGTCTTCAATTAATAGCACAAATTCAAAAGAAGGGTGCTTAGCAGGTTCAGCAACGGAAACCAAGAAAAAAAAATGGCCTCAGTGTCTAAGAACAATCGCAATACTGCGGCACTTCGAAAAACCTTAGAATAACGTTATTCGTTTTTTATTGACGCATGCTTTCCTTAAAGACTTTGTTGATAAAGTTAAAGCAGTCAACATCAAAAAGAGTCATGTTCAAGACCACGTTACCCAACTCACAACTACCCTCTCACAGAAAATTGCGTGCGTTGTCTTCCTCCCAGCGCCGACACAGCTGCAGAAATAGACGTGCCGTCAACGTGGCGTCGACCATTGCCCCGTGGTAACCTGACGCCCGCTCCGTTGCCCCCTCGACGCCAAGAAACTTACAGATGGCGTTGAGGTTGCACGCAACGTGCGGGTAGGCCTTGCGGGTCCACTTCATGGTGCACGTGACAGGGTAGTGTGCATCCCACACCACATAGTACCCGCAGCTTTGCAGATGTCGTTCGAGAAACGTCGTGTCAAAACTTGCATTGTGTGCCACAATCGGCGGCATCTGCACCGCAAGCAGCTGCGTACACCCGAGCAGGGCCACACGCTCTGCGCCGTGGGCAACCGCCGCAGTGGACGACGGCGACGACGCAGCTGACAAGCTGCTGCTGCTGCTGCCGCTGCTATCCATCGCGATCTGATGAAAGAACCTCGCCAGCTCGCGCGCCACGACTGCCCACTCGTCGCAGTCGCACACCCTGTCCCACGTGATCCCGTGGACGGCAACGGCGGCCGCGGTGAAGGCAGCCGGGCTGGAGGGGCGAACGTATCGGTGGAAGCGGCGTGGCCCACGAGCCCAAAAGCCATCGAGACCGCCAGTGAGGTTGCCGAAAGAAACGGAGCGGCTGTCGAAGCTGCCGATGGACTCGGGCGAGTACCACGTCTGCGGTGACGACGTAGTCAACTCAGGGGGCTCAGCACCACTGATTTCTGACGCTGCAGGTGGGAAGGGCTGTGGGGGGTTCCACCGCAGCTCCACACAGCCAATCTCCACGATCTCGTGGGTGTCTGGGTCCAGGCCCGTCGTCTCCAGGTCCACCACCACGCAGCTGAACGCGCCACGCGCCGCCGCTCGCCCTGCAGCACTACTGCTGCGGATGTATCGAGTGCTGGCCGACACGGACAGCAGGGACGCACCCGCGCGGTCTGGTGCGGGCTGCCGACAGCCAACGGTGTCTTGGAGAAGGGGCGGAAGATACCGCGAGGATGGCGCCAACGCCGAGCGTGGCGGTGGTGCTTTGACAGACTGGTCAGAGCGTTGAATATTGTCTACCGGCGCAGGAGCTGAAAGTGCTGGCGACGGTGACGATATTGGCGATTCTTCATCGACATCCACAACCTCCGTGTCTTGAGGCAGAGACGCACTGTTCGACCACGCCTGCGCCAGCGCCGCAATTCGATTGGAGGAAACTGGAGAAAGTGCGCCTTTGTTCTTCTTTGTCACCGTTTTGACCGTCGCTGTACTTTCCTTGCGGCGGTCTTCCTTGCGCAAACGGAGGCGGTGCAGCAGCTCGTCGAAACCACTCATCTCGCCCTAAACAAGAATCTCAGTGAAACCAAAAAAAATAGGTGAAAACAACGATTGGCCCTTAAAGCGTTGACAGCTCCCGGGGGAAAAAACAAAAGAAGAGAAGGGATGAGAATGTGTTTAATTTCAAAAGAATGACCGTTTGAGAACGAGAGGTGAGCATCGCCGCATGGTAGAACGACGCACATCAATGGGCATGACTATGCTTACTTTTCATTTTTGTTTAAATGTCATGAATGAGTGTCTATTTTTTTTGGTAAACATCGTTTTTCTCGTTGTTTGTGTTTTGAACAGCGACACAGGAAGGAATATAACCAACGGTAAAAAGAAAAAAAGGGCGGTGTGTAAATTCAATTATTATTTTATTAAAAATGCGCTTCTGAAGTGCGCGACGTCAACAACAATAGCAACAGTTAGTTGTGGTAAGCATTTCATACGAAAGCAATGCCGTGAATTTCCACTCATTGAGGCAATGTGCTTTTCCGTGAGCAGCTATCTCAAACGTGTTCGACAAGTGAGCAAAATCAAATTTGTTTTGTAGCTCGATCGCTTTACGAGTAATAGTCAAAAGAAAGGTGCGGGCCTCTCTTGTAGATCACGCAAAGCAAAAAGCACAAGCTTCTTAACTGAAATTGGACAGGGCCAAACCTACTAAGAGCAAGCATCAGTACAATAACATACATGCATCGTTTGTGTACCATTAATTATTAATTTTTGCATTTTTCTTTAGTAAAAGGATAACGCATGCAAACCAGGAGTAGTTATGCAACAGAGCAAAGAAAGTGAAAGTGAACAACACCAGGTTACGAGCTAACCAAAAAAAAGCTTCTTGTGCCTGGACAAGCTTGCAACTGAAAATCAAAACAAGAAAAGTGCTGATTCAACGTGCGGCACCTGAACCGATGAAAGAGAATGACTAAGCCAAGCAAACAATGAAAACCCCGGAAAAAAGAAATACTCACGAACAAAATAAGAGCAGCGTTCACATCAACAATCATTTTTTTTTTTTTACAAAGGTAAAAGGAGTGAGAGAGGAGGCAAAAGAAAACAGTTTTTTTACTCTGGTTCGTTTGCAGCTCAAGGACATGACGTCAAGATTGAAGGTCAAGGACTACTCGAACCACTCGGTGCCCTTCACCTTGCAAAAGAACCCAAAAAGCACTTCGTCACGAGTCTTTTTTTCTTTTTTTTCTGTCCCCGCTCTCAAGGCTCGCGTTCCTTATCTTAGAAAACGGACTGCCGACGGCGGCGACCAGTGGTGGGCCGAAGCTGATTATCAAAGAGGCGAGCGCACTGTCCTAAGATGCCTACAATCGCCATCCACTGAATTGGCTTGCTCGACACGAAGAGCAGACACACCACGTTGAGCACCATCGACCCCACGACAACGAAGCCAGGGGAACTGCCCATCTTGCGACCCTTCCAGAGCAGCACCAGCAGTGAGATCTGCGCAGGCAGGGTGATTGAGGCCTGCAGGAGCGCGTGAGCGATCCACTGCAACTGTGACATGGCCGACAGCGAGGCCGCCCCCATGCGCCACGCGTTCCAGATCGTGCAGACCCACAGCAACGCAAAGGCGCAGGCCGCCGGAGGGAAGTAGCGGAAGTTGTGCTCGCGCAGCCCAAAGAACATCACGTCGTCATTCACGAAGAGGAGGAGGAGGAGAGAGGACAGGACGTAAATGGCAGGCTCGCTGTCGTTGCCGTAGAAGTTGATGGCGCACAGCAGCGCCACCGCCAGCTCGGTGGAAAAGTTGAGGATCACGCCGAGGGAGAGGGCGGTGTCCTTCGTTACCTCCTTGCACTTGGGCAGCAGCGGGCGGCCGTTGAGGCGGGTGTTCAGCAGCACCGCCAGCCCCAGGTGCATTACCACAATGATGGCGAGGAGGCGGAGGCTGCCCTGCTCGTACATGTCCCACAGCGTGGCGACTCGGTCCGGTGCAAACTGCAGCACCTCCTGCTGCGCCGCGATGGAGCGATTGAACTGCAGGAAGGCGAGGGGCACGAGCAGCACGGACAGGCCGTAGACGACAAAGAGCACCGTCCCACTCACCTCGCGGAAGTGCGACACGTCGATAAGCAGCAGCATCGTGAAGACAAGGCCAAGCATCATCACGAAAAAAATGAACGTGGGGGCTGCCTGCACAAAGCCCGTGATGCCCAGCCCGAGAGCCGCCGCCGTTAGCAACCACCACACAACGCGCACGGCGTCCGGGATGCGCTGCACAAAAGGCAGGCGGGCCAGCACCAGCAGCAGCAGACCCACCGCGGCGGCGTAGCGGCTGCCGTCGGCGAACTCGAAGTCGTAGTCGAAGTCGGAAGCCTCCTCCTGCATCACGCGCGTGGGCTGGACGGCGAGGAGCACGACGCCGATAAGAGCGACCCAGCGGGAGATGGTGCGCAGCGGGTACACCGCCGGGTACTTCGCCTGCAGCCGCCACCACACAGGAATGGTGAGGAGGGCGTAGGTCACACAGGCGGTGCCAGCCGCGATGTGCCACAGCTCGTCCTCCGCGACGTAGCTCTGCGTGAGGAATTCGTAGGTGGCGCGCTGAACGTTGCGGATGGTCAGCAGCGCGATGATTGCGGCGCTGCCGGCGTAGATGTAGAACATTCGCCGCGCCGCCTCGATCTTGACGCGGCGGCGCTTCTCGATCTCGAAGGTGGCGACGAGGTGGCTGGCGAAGAGCGCAACCCACCAGCCGCCGGTAATCTCCATCACCAGCGCCGCGCTGCGCAAAGGCGACATGCCATCGTCCGCGTCCAGCTCCGCCGCGTAGTAGGAGCTTGTCACCTCCACCAGGAAGGTGAAAAACTTTGCCACGTAGCAGGAAGCGATGAGCGAGGCGGAATGCACGGGCAGCGCGCCATTCGCGTACATGCGACACGGCACCGCAATGCCGACCAGACTCGTGAAGGCCACGAGCAGTGCCGGGTAGACGCCTTCCTCCTTCTGCGAGTAGAGCACGTGCTCGACGAAGGTCACCTGAAGAGCAAGGAGAAACATCATGATCGTGACGGGGGTCTTGTTCTGCGAGAAGGCCATTGTGAAGCTCATGCAGCCCAGCACGTAGGACCATAGCACCGACACCGCCACGACGGGGGTTGGCACGACCGCCAGCTCGCCAAAGACGCGCAGGTCGACGACGATAAAAGAGTAGGTGCGGTACATCCACCACAGCAGCAGCAGGCTGGAGAAGACGGTGAAGGTGAACATGGGCCCCCCGTTGGTGCGGTCGAGCAGGAAGAGGTTGAAGCCCATCACCGCCAGCACACAGGGGAGATAGAAGACGCCGGGTACGCTGCCCAAGACGCAGAAGAGAATGATGGAGACACAGCTGCCGAGCAGCACGGGGGTGCGCTGCATCATGTACTTCGTCTTGGTCACGTCCCCGCCACGGTTGTCCACGTCAATCAGGCGCTTAATTTCAATCGCAACGTAGGCCGCGATGTACAGCGCCAGCAGTAGCACCACCGCGTTGAGAGGGAAGGGCACGCCGGAGAAGAGGTAGGCGTAGCGGGAGGTGAGCACTCGGTAGACACCCCAATGCACCCCCGTCAGCAGCACCGTCGCCAGCGCGGGCAGGCGGTAGGAGCCGACGAGGTCCATCAACCCCAGCGGATCGTACTCCAGCTGCTGCGCCAGGCTATACGCGGTGTCTGGCGGCGAGGCGAGGAACCACAGGCTGTGCAGCGGCGACACGCAGAAGTACGCCAGCCCACCACACACGAGACCCAACGAGTTGAGCAGGTTGGCCAGCACGTGCTCCGGCCAGTTGCTCTGGAAGCTGTTGTACACCGCCACTGGTAAAATGACGACGAGGCAGCTAAAGATGAGCGCCTCCACCTGCTCGTTGAGCTGCATGGGAGCTCCGTTTGACGACCCTGCGGAGTCCTGCGAGGAGGCGCCGTCGTCGTCGTCGTTGTCGTTGTCAACACCCTCCGCATCGTCAACCGCGCGGCGGCGGTGGCCGGAGGCTTCCGACCCACCGGCAGCAGCAGCAGCAGCAGCATCCTTCTTGCGGGCGTGCACGCCGCCCTCGCCCACCGCCGCAGCAGCCGCCGCGTCCTGCACCACGTGCGATGTCTGCTCCTCCTGCGCCCCAGCGGCGGCATCGCCTGAGACGACGACCAGGAAGCTGCTCTTCAGTGGACAGTAGAAGTAGTTGTGAAGCGTGCACACCACAACAAGGAAGAAGAACGGGGCGTAGCGGGAGCCCACAAGCGCCGTCGTCGTCGTCAGCAGCGGCGGGAGGGACAAGACGGGGGCCACGGCAAAGACAAGTCGCTCCAACGCGCAGAGGACGTTCGGGAAGGTCTCCTGCACCCACCGAAAGTGCTGCACCGCGGCAGCCACAATGATGACGAGGAGAAAACCAAGATCGGTGATCATCAGCATCGGCCCGAAGGATGTGACGGCGGCGTGGAAGTTTGAAAGCAGTAGGGAGGCGCCAAACAGGATGGCGGCTCCGAGTAGCACAAAGACGGTGGTACGGTGGTAATCGAGGTAGTCGGAGATGTACACGAGCACCATACCACACAGCAGCACCGTAAACGAGAAGGTAGACATGAGGGGCAGCACGCCCAAGAGGGTGGCGAAGAAGAGCAGCGAAAGTCGCACGACGTGCCGGGGTGAGCCGACGCGGAACTCGACGTGCCGCCGCACCCCGTGCGCGGAGCCGGCCGGGGCCACGCCCGCGCTGTGCGTACGCCGCGGCCGGTTCTCGCGGGCATACCCGTCGTCGTCTCCATTGTTGGCACTGTTGCCTTCTCCAAACTCGTGAAGGGCGGCCGTCGTGCCGTACATCTGCTCATAGCGCCTCTCCGTTTCTCGCCGCAGTTGCGTCTTCACCCAGTGCTGGGAAGTAGCGGCGATGGCCTCGTTCACGACTTCCTCGCGCGTCGCCTCGTGCGGCACGAAGGCGTTAGCGGGCGCGGTTGGTGGGGGTGGCACCGGTGCTGCGGCAGCCGGGGGGGCGTGTGGGTACTGGCCGTAGGCGGGATAGGATGGGTACGCGTTGGAGTTGGCCGAGGACGGCGCGTTGGGGGATGACGTGGAAGCACCAGCGGCTGCGCTACCAGCAGGAGGGCTGTGGACGCCGCTGCCACCGCTGAATGGAGTGAAGGTGGGCGGGTACGCCGGAGCCTGCTGCGGCTGTTGGGGGGCTGCTGGATAGGTCCCCGCAGAGTAACCCGGATAGCCAGCACCACCATACGGCGCGGGAGGCTGCTGTGGCTGTGGCGGATGCGCCGTGTACGGCGCGGAGCGCTGCGCGGTTGGCGCCGGGCTGCTATGTTGGCTTTGCTGATTGAGGGATGGCGGGTACGATGGCGCTTGTGCCGGACGTGCAGCACTGCCAGCGCCGTAGACCGGACTGGCCTCGTATGGACTGTGCGGATTTGACATGTCTAGCCGAAAACGCAATCGGCAAAAACGAAGACCAGGGTAAGGAAAAAAAAACAGAACAACGCACAATGCGTAGCTTCAAGATAAGGAAAAACAGCTTTATTTTGTTGTTGTTTGGAAATAATGTACCAGACAAGATTCAATGGAAAGGAAGGTAGAAGACAAAAAGCAAAAAAAAATGTGCGGAAAGATGTGACCTTTTGGAAAAATGCAATTCGGATGCGGTTGTCTGTTTGCCTAACTTTCTTTTACTTCTATGCCCTTTCCAGCTGCAATATTTTAGGCTGAGATCTCCGTTATCGACTCGAAGTTCAAATAATTCACAGAATACGTCAGAGAAAAAAAGTTGAAACAACAGAGCTTCACTGTTGTGTACCAGCTTTCGATAAAACGAGAAACGAGAACAATAAACGCCAACGCATGAGAGAAAGAAGAAGGATATAAGAGGAAAACAAATGAGAGGCGAAGAAGGTGAAAGTGGAACATTAAGGGCAGTCAGATTTTCTTGTGAGAACACGTGCCGAGTTGTGCCCTATTGTTTCTTCGCATTAGCTGCGAAAGCTTGAAATGAGCAGCTTTGTAGCCTGGCTGCCGGCTTAGGGTTGAAGCTAGGCATGTCTGTCTTCTATACAATATATGTGACTGCGCCTGCAACTCACTGAAAATGATAGCAGGGCAATTACAACACTAACAAAATACATTGAGATGCCGGCCTTAGCGTGTGTAGATTTCTATATCAAGAAGCTACTTTTTTTTTACTTTTATTATCCGCACGAGCTTTCCTGTTTCTTCCTTAGTGAAGTTTACGAGCAAAACAGAATTTAAAGACGACGTTGGCGCTGCCATGTCTCACATTAGCAATCAAGAAGATTTATAAGGTAGATTAAGGGAGAGAAAAAAAACTTACTCGAGTAAAAAACAAAAGGACAAACACAACAGCGAAAAAGGACACCATTTTTCGAATCCAGGCACCATTGCGCGCGACGTCAGCCATCGGCGCTACACCTGGACGGCTCAGTAAGTGTTTACGTCGACAAACTGAACGCGCTACGCTGACGGCTTCTTGGACTTGAATGAGCTACCGCCGGCTGGTCCGCGCGCCATCCGCTGACGCTTCAGCTCCTTCATCCGCTGCAGCTTCTGCACCGCGTTCGTGTTCTCAATCGCGAAGGAGACCATCAGACGGCGCTGATCACCGAAGATGGTCGGGTTGTTGTTGAGCATGCGGAGCGTGCTGAGGGCTACGTTGTGGTTCACAAACTCGATAAACCCGTAGCCGCGCGACATGCCAGCCGTATCCTTCAGCAGCTTCACGTTGCGAATTGGCCCGTACTTGCCCCACTTCCCCTTGTCCGTGTCCTCGGGGTGCTTCTTGAGGTAATTGCGCGCGTGCTCGGCGAAGAGGCGCCGCATGTCGTTCTCCGACATGGTGCGCGGCAGGTTGCGCACGCTCAGTCGAGTCTTGCTTACAAAGTAGTTGCTATTCGTCAGCTGCTGCTTCCGCGCGGCGTAGTCGTCCTCGATCATCTGCAGGTAGCGCGGGTGCAGCCCCTTCGCGGCGGCGGAGTCTGGCAGAATAAGACCCTCCTGCAGCAGGTACAGGTTGCGCGGGTCGTCCGCGGCCACCTTGGTGCGCTTCTTCTTCTTCTGCTGCGCGCTCACCGCCTCCTGCGTGTCCGTGCGCGAAAGCACCCGCAGCACCGTAAACTTCGTGTCGCGCATCACGAGGAAGGGGTCGCGGACAACAAAGGAGTCCGTGCGCATCTTGTGCAGCATACGCTTTGCCTGGTGGTGCGACAGCCCCTCCGTCTTCTCCTTCATCTCCTCCCGCCCCGTCGCCGAGACCTCGCGCGCGTTCTGCTGCGCGTACTCGAAAATTTTCGTCGCCAACTCGGCGGTGCGGCAGTGCACAAAGCCGGTGCCGGAGAGCGTCTTGCTGGCGCGGTTGCGCACAAGCAGCACGCGCTTCACCGGGCTAAAGTGTGTCTTGAAGTACGTCATGAGCTCCTCTTCACTCGTGTCGAGGGGCAGATTCTTCAAGAAGAGCTGCGTCTCTAAGGGGTCGATCTGGTTCATGCGCTCCTCCTTCTCCTCGTCCACGTCGCTCTGCACCTCGCCATCCTCATCCTCGCCATCGCGGGTGAAGCTGAAGGTGTTTTCGGCGGCCTCCTCTTCGTCGCCGCGGTGGCGCTTCCGCGAGGCCGTCTTCTTCTTGCTGCTGCTCTTCTCCTTCTCTGCCTTGTCGCCGCGAGTGTACACCTTCGCGAGCGCCGTCTTCCAGTTCGGCTTCTTCTTCTGCAGCTTCGTGCGGATCTGCTTGCGGATGCGCTGCTGCGCCTTCTTCTTCCGCAGCGACGACGGCGTAGCCTTGCGCTTCACCGTGCCTTTTGCCATGGCTAACCTGAAGTAATTCTAAGTTGGAAGCACCTGCTTGTGCTTTCTGTTAAAAAGGAGTGATGCAAAGGGTACCTATCTCCTTGTTTTTATTGTTGTTGCAATGATTGAGCTTCACACGCGAAGCCCGGCTATGTGAGAGAGAGAGAGAAAAAAAACGGCACAAAAACGTTACAGAAAAGGAGAAAATGCAAAATCGATAGCAGGAAGAGTAGGAAGGAGGATCAATTTAATTAAATGTAGGGGATTAAATCTAAAGAGAAGCGCTCCATTGCAAACCTTTTTTCTTTGAAAAAGCTGCAAGGTTCTTTTAGAGAAAGAAACAATGTTCGTGCCACAGCCTGCAAACAGCGACTGTAGCGACAACTGAAATTTAAAGGAACAAAGAACGCTCTCACATGGAAGAATCGTTTTTGTTCGCGTCCGCAGCAAAAGTACTTCAGCACCTTAAACACACATCTTAAAAGGTTTCCTCTAAATGACAATAGAGCATCTTCTGGTGTCTGTGCATGTACCTTCTTCTAAGAGTGAAAGCATGACCCGCTATTGTGCAACTAATTGGATTTGCAATGCCATAAACGGTATAATAGATAACAGAAAAAGAAACATTCACCC